>JAXLNO010004246.1:418041-464439 GCA_038087875.1 Malacoraja senta
AAAGGAGGCTACAGACTTTTGGTTAGTACCCTAGCTTATGGAAGGATCATTCTGAAGCCTGATAACAGAGGGGAAGAAGCTGCTTTTGAGTATGGTAGTGCATCTCCTGTACGATAGGGGCAGGGAAAAGGAGGAATGGACATGGTGGGAAAGTTTTTTGATTACATTGACTACTTTCCTGAGGTAGCAGCTAGGAAGTCTGGTCTGTGTGATGGACCAGTCAACATCTTTAGTCAGAGGGTGGTGAATCTGTGGAAGGCTGTGGATGCAAAGTCAGTGGATATATTTAAGGCATAGATAGATTCTTGATTAGTATGGGTGTCAGAGGTCATGGGGAGAAGGCAGGAGAATGGGGTTAGGAGGGAGAGATAGATCAGCCATGATAAAATAGCAGAGTAAACTTGATGAGCTGAATGGCCTAATTCTACTCCAATCACTTATGATCTTATGACATCCATAACTCTGCAATTTCATGCGGTGGTGGGTAGAGCTGTTGCCAAACCAAGCTGTGAAGCACTCCGACACTATGCTATCTATTGTGCAGTTGTAGAAGTTTAGAAGAGTAGTTGGAAATATGCCAAATTTGCACAGTCTCTCAAGGAAGTCTTCTTGGCTATCACTGCAATGTGGTTGGTCATGACAGATGGTAATATTATGCCAAGGAACTTGAAGCTCTCAACCATTTCCACTTCACCAACAATGAAGGGGATTGGAGCCTGTACTCCACCATGCTTCCTGAAGTCAGTAACTGGTTTCTTCATCTTGCTGCTATTGAGGGAGAGGTTGTTGTCCTGGCATTGTATTACTAAATTCTCTTATCTCCATCCTGTACTCCGTCTTGTCATTGTTCATGATCCAGCCCATCGCAGTGATGTCATCTGTAAACTTGTAGATGGAGTTAGAGCAGAACTTGGCCACACAGTCGTAGGACAAAGGACAAAGAACAAATTACATTTTTTGTCACATACACCAATTGGTGCAGTGAAATTTGAGTTGCCATTGCAGCACACAAATAAAATAAACACATTATAGAATTTAACATTAAACATAAAAAACATCCCCCCACAGCAGGATCAACGTTTCCCACTGTGAGGGAAGGCAGCAAAGTTCAGTCCACTTCCTCGATGTTCACCCGTGGTCGGGGCTTATTGAGGCCTTCGCAGTCGCCGCTACGGCAGCCCGATGTTTCAGGCCCTCTCCCTGGGATGATGGAACTCCGGCGTCGGAACAGAAGAACACTCTCAGCGGCTTGGAGTTCCGGAACGGCCGCTTCCTCCCGGAGACCGCGGCTCCCGAAGTCCACAAGCCGTTCTGGGCGGAGCTCCAACACTGGCGACCTCGGCGAGAGATCCCAGGCTCCGCGTTGATAAAGTGAGTGTATAAGGAGTACAGTAGAGGACTGAGAATGCATCCTTGTGCGGAACCGCTGTTGGGAATTATTGTGGAGGTTTTGTTAGCTATCCTCGCTGATTCTGGTCTGTGCGCCAGAAAGTCAAGGACACTTTCGCAGAGTTGGATGCTGACTCCTAGGTCCAGAAGTTTGGATGGGATTATAGTGTTGTAGGCAGAGCTATAGTCAGTAAAGATGTGTCTAACGTAGGTCTTTTTGTCTAGATGTTCCAGAGATGGGTGTAGGGCCAGGGATATGGTGTCTGCTATGGACCTGTTGTGACAATAGGCAAATTGCAGTGGATCCAGGCTGTCTGGGAGGCTGGAGTTAATGTTCACCATCCCCAGTCTTTCAATGCATTTCATGCAATTATAATGCTTGTGCTTTAAACTTTTCAGTCACTCTTGAGATCATACCTGTGGTTATTTTTAATGATGCCATTTTAATGTATTGTCTTCCAAGATACTGGCAGAATATTTCAAATGGTGGAGACAATGCATGTACCCTGGAGATAATGCTGGTATTATACATAATCCACAGCGGTTGTTTAAAATACACCACCTCTCTGGAGGCTGTGGTGAACCAAGTCTAATTAACAGCAAAGAAATCATGGCAGCGTGATATGTCCCCCAGGATGTATAACAAGCTGCTGGCTCCAATGCACATTTGTGCCTTTGTGATATCAGAGAACTTTGCTTATCTACTGTAAAATAACTAAACTTGGGAAATCAGCATTTTTTGTTTTTGCAGATTGCCTTTTTTTTGCTCCTTCCACAGACGCATCCAAGAACTTTCTGGAACAATGTAAATAAACCTCTTATAAGGTGCCGTTCCTCCAAGGTGTATTTGATGGGGTATGTGGAAACTTCACTGCAGTACAACACATTCGGACTAGGTTATACCTGGATCTGAAAATTCAGCTCCAAACTATAACGTGCATTGCCCTGTTTGTCATAGAGTTAGTACGTGCATCAACTACCTCCTGTGGCAGCTTGGTCCATACACCCACCATCCTTTATGGGAAAAAAAAGTTACCCCTCAGTTTCCTATTAAATCACTCCCTCCTCACCTTAAACCTATGTCCTCTGGTTCTCGATTCCCCTACTTTGGGCAGGAGGCTATGTGTGTTTACCTGATCTATTCCTTATGATTTTGTACACCTCGATAAGATCACCCTCATCCTCCTGTGCTCCAACTGGGTCGTGATAGGTCATCATTTGGTTCTGCTGAATGATGGATCGTGATGAGATGTTCCTCTTGCATCCCCTCCAGCTCTAGGGTTATGGCATGATTAATGTCATTCAAATACTTGGGGGTCTTGGGCCTGAGCTGATTCTCAAGTTCTTTTAGTCACTTTACAAGTAGACTTGGACAAGTGTGGAGTGTCCTCTGTCCATCTGTGTTTGGTTCAGTGCTGGACCCTCCATTCTGCCTTGACACCTGGGTAGAACTCATCCTGCGTGATATCTGGGGACTGTTGGGTTGGACATTTTCCATTTTGGCCCAGCTCTCTACCTTAGGTGTGTTGGAGGCAGCACAATGTAGGCTCTTCCCAGTCTTTTTAACATTGGTTGAGATATGTTGATGCAAACTTATGGAGCAAATAGGAGACAAAAGAAGGAGGTGGCCAGAGTTTGTGATGTAGCTGGCTGCCATGTGTCTGTAGCAGCACCTGTGGCGTGGGGAAGACCGTGGTGGGGTATTGTGTTTCTAAGTTATGGAAGTCGACTAACTTAGGGTGAATGTGCGATGACCTTAAGAGGACGATATCAAATCTGATGCCCATACTGCTAACCTGGGGCAGTCTCTAGTTCTCTATCATAAGCCCTAGTCTGGTAGCACAGTCCTTTGCCACGGCATCCTGCGCATCTCTGAGAGGCACAGACTACAATTAGGAGGCTGAAGAGGAATCAATAAATGCCTGTCTTAATTAAAGTTTAGGCTAATTCTATTTTGTGTAAGTAGTATGATTTTTAACTGTTTATATATGTCATTCTAGATATTTTTTTCAACATGAAGTTTTAAAAGTTTGATGTTTTTAATTACCAGACATTTGAGAAATATCCTTGATAACTGTTGTATATTCATTGTTTTAGTTGTCGGCGTCACAGGCAAAGGCCAATATTTGGTCAGGAGTTGCTGCTGAGTTACTTCCTATGAAATGCCACCATGCTGTTGGCTGAGTGCTTCCAGGGTTTAGACCCAGCATTTGTGAAGGATCAGTGATATAATTGAAAGTTGGGATGGTGTTTGACCTGGAGGAATCTGTATTGTGGTAGTGCTCTCAATTCTTGGTAACTCTGCTGTTTTGGTGGCAAAGGTTGGAAGTGTTGCTTTAGTGACCATGGTGAATGAATGTAGTGTAATTTGTATTTGTATGACATGGCTGCCAGTGTGTGTCATTAGTGGGTATAATGACTGATTATAGTGGTAGAAAGGAATGCCAGTCATATAGGGTGCTTTGTTCTGCATTGTGTTGTGCATTGTCAGAGTTATATTCAGTGAGGCAAATGGATTCTGTCAAACTCCTGACTTGTTCATTGTAGAAAATAATGAAGAAGCTTTGGGGTATGAGAAGATGATTTACTTGCCACAAGGTACTTGCCTCTGCTGTGTTTTTGTAGCCATGGTATGCATATGACAGGTTTCAAGTGCAACAGAGCAGTGAGAAAGATTTAAGTGTTGGGGTAATGATGTAATATTGTTTTATACTGGTCTTTACTGGGATTGGTTTGTGTCTTTGCTACACGATGGCATACATGCCAACTTAAAATGGAAAGGAGTTTCTTGGTAGAGCCTAGTTTGCAGAGTTTTTCACAATCCCTGCTGATCAATTGAGTCAAAGAATGCTGTGCAAAACCCTCAATTCACTGGTTAGGATTGATGAATAAATATGGACATCCTTAAGGTCAATCTGCTCTGCATTAAGATCAAGAGTCAAGAGTGTTTTATTGTCCTATGTCCCAGATAGAACAATGAAATTCTTACTTGCTGCAGCACAACAAAAGGCGAAGACGAAGACACCTGTGCGTGTGTTTGTTTAACGTGTACTTGATGTTGCACTCCAAGAAGCACACGGTCCATCACAAATCAATCAACTCATTCCAATGGCAAGGGAACCAAGATGATTGGAGCTGATAGATCTGTTGCAGCCTTCATCCGCCTTCACAGCCGTTGAGTTCAAGATAACGTTGTCCGCCTGGGTTGAGGTCTTGTAGGTTGGATCGTTCTTAGTCTGGACCCTCATCCTCAACCTTACCGCCATGGGTGTCCCTACCACAAGCTGGTGCTTCCGACGGCATCGATCTCTGAATCATGGGGACACACAAGCCTCTTCACCACGACAAGTTAAACAATCCGAAGAGGAGATGTAATCACAATAAATAATATAACAAAAAAAAGAACAAACAATAACAGTGCAATAATAATAATAGTCTCTGGTAGTTCATAGCTTATGAGTGTTTACGATCGTAGTTATACAGCATGGAAACAGACCCTTCAGCCTAAATTATTCATCTTGACCAAGATGCTAGGCTAGTTCCGTTTGGCCCATATCCCTCTAAATCTTTCCTATCCAGGTACTTGTCCAAGTGTCTTTTAAATGCTGTTATAGTATCTGCCTCAACCACCTCCTCTGGCAGCTTGTTCCATATACCCACCACCCTCTGAGTGAAAAAGTTGCACTTCCGGTTCCTATTAAATCTTGACCCTTTCACCTTACATATATCCTCTTGTTATTGATTCTCTTACCCTGGCTAAAAGACTCTGTGCATTTACCGTATTCCCCTCATGATTTTATACACCTCTATTATATCATACCTCAGCCTCCTGTTATCCTAGCCTGCTAAACCTCTCCACATAGCTCAGCCCCTCAAGTCTTACTAATGTCCTCGTGAATCTTCTCTGCACTCTTTCCATCTTAAAGACATCCTTCCTATAGCAGGGTGACCAAAACCGAACGAAACCGAACACAATAAAGTCCAATCTTCCTCCCTCTTTATTCTCCCGTGGTCGGGGCAGTCGAATCATCCGCAGTCAGGGTGATCGAAGCTCGCGCAGGCGGCAGTCGAAGCTCCTGCGATGGGGGCGGTCGAAGCTCCTGCGGCCTGGAGCTCCCGAAGTCGGTCCCCAGCAAGAGGCCGCCAACTCCACAATGTTAAGCCGCAGTGCGGACGGAGATACGATACGGAAAAAGTCGCATCTTCGTCGAGGTAAGAGTTTTAAAAAAGTTTCCCCCAACCTTCCACATAAAACAAGCTATAGAACACTAAAACATACATTTAACATTCATTTAACACATACTATAAACAACAAAGAAGGAAGGGGCGAGACAGACTGTTGGCGAGGCAGCCACTGCGGCGCCACCCGGTGGACCAGGCCAGATTGTTCACATTTCGTGACATGTTTGTGGTGCGTAAGAAGGAACTGCAGATGCTGATTTAAACTGAAGATAGACACAAAAAGCTGGAGTAACTCAGCGGGACAGGCAGCATCTCTGGAGAGAAGGAATGGGTGACATTTCGGGTCGAGACCCTTCTTCAGTGTTGTTGTGGGAGGAGACTTAACAGGTGGATAGAGAATGATATTGAAGGATGTGTTCAAAACTCCCTTCAAGTACAACGTCCTAACTGACTCCTTACAACATGTGGGAGGAGCATCACAAACCAGCTGCCCTGTTTGTGGAAGGGGCTGCAGTTCCCACATTGGCCTTAGCTACCTCAGAACTCTCGAAACAAGAGTGGAAGCAAGTCATCGTCTATCCAAAGGGACTGGCAGAAGTAAATGTGTTAGTTTGTTGTGATAAATGGGAGTGACTCAATATTGGTATTCTCTCTCAGGGTAACATTCCCAACATTAAGACCTAATTACACTTGCTGTTGATCAGGCCCCGTTTGTTGCAAGACTGACACCAGACGGCCTACACAGATGCTCTATGCTGAACTCTGTCCTGGGAAGAGATAACCAAGCATGTATAAGACATTCAAGGATGTGCTGAAAGACTCCTGGATAAAATGAGGTTGCCAGTGACTCTTGGGATACATGACCCATGAGCATTAGAAGTCAAGGACATGTCGAGGATGGTTTAAGAACCTCCAGGCCAGACATTGGGACTACACAATACTCCATACTGATGGCAGTTGTTGCTCACAAACTATTCTCCCCTCGGCCTCATCAGGCATCTGGTGCCCCAGCTACGGAAGAATATGCTGTTTCCACTTTGGTCATTGGTCACTTTGGAAGCCACAACAGCAGAGATATAAAGTAACTTATCCTCCATCGCAAGGGCCTATCCATTTCAGCTGCAAGGTCTTTAAAAAGAGGAGGCAGTTGAAACAAGATTCTTCCTCAATATTAAGCATCTGTACTCTATGGATAAATTAGATTGGCTATTTTACTTTTGTTCCTGATGTTGCAAAGGCAATCATTGCATTTGTGGGGATTGCTGTGTGCAAATTGACTAATAGACTTCCTAAACAACAGTGGTTATTTATGAAGCCAAATTTGTTTTGAAAATCATGAGGTCATTGAAGGTTTATATAACTAAGATTTTATTTTTTAAATAACTGCAAGATATTAACCCAGAGATAAAATGGAGACATGAGAACTTGCAGATGGCATTCTCATAAACATGCTGCCATTGTAAGATCACAAAGAAAGGCGCTGTTAAATACCTACGGCACTATAAAATGTAGATAATGCAACCACTGGGTGCTGGGGAAGAGTACTGACACATTAAGCATAGTACTCTATTCCCATATATTCCCTCAGCAGGGTGGTAACATTCAATAAGTCTAGACCTATCACACATGAATCGGACATAAACATGCTCTTGGACCCTTTTTCATTGTTCAACGTTAAAACTAATTTAACTTGGCACCAGTGTTGAGACTCAGAGCAAAATTAAACGAGCTACTGGTGGCTCTCAGCAGGTCAAGCAGCATCTGTGGATGGAAAGGAATGGTCAATGTTTCGATCCGCTGAGCAGCTCAATTTTTTGCTCAAGATTACAGCATCTGCAGTCTCTTGTGTCTTGAGACTCTCAGAACTTGGTGTCAATTTAATGGGTTGAGAACACATTAAGCTATTTTTTTAATGTATGTTTGAGGCTCAGACCTCTGCAGTTTCTCCACAGATGCCACTGACTTGAGCTAAAGCTGACTGGATTCAAATGCTGCAATGGTCTTACAATACTAAAACACATGGCAATTGTTGGTGTGACTTTTCGATCTGAAAGCAATGAATGGACAGCCCTGTTCCAGGAGTTATTACTGTTTCAGACATCAATGGGCTCATTATTGGCCCGATTGCAATCACTTGCAGTGTAAAGAATGTACATGCAAGGTCAGCATTAAGATCAGTAATTTGCAGATCAAGTGGAAAGATACCAATATATCACATAATAAATCAGCATGCAGTGTTGAAAATAAATGCTTCTGTCATTAATATTTCAGATTGAAGAACTGAAAACAATTGGAGATGACATGCATTTTAAGATTGGGTGGATGGAAGAGGGCAAGGGAGAGTAAATTTCCCCTGGGTAGAAATGTCAAAGACCAGAGGGCATAGGTTTAAGGTGAGAGGGGCAAGGTTTAAAGGAGATATGCCAAGTTTTTTTGCAGGGAGTGGTAGGTGCCTGAAACCCGCTGTCAGGGGTGGTATGGAGGCAGATATGATAGTGGCGTTTAAAAGGCTTGTAGATAGGCACATGGATATGCAGGGATTGGAGGGATGTGGATCACGTGCAGGCCAAGCTGATTAATTTAGCCTGGCATATTTGGCACGGACATGGTGGGCCGAAGGGCCTGTTCCTGTGTAAATAATAAAAATGGCGATATGACAGGGTGAAGTGCTAAACAGAAAAATAATTGAAAGTAGATCTGGATGTGTTGTAAATAATTTTGATTTTTTTTCCCCTCTATAAATTATTTTTAAAGTTAATAGTATCCATGAACAAGCTTGCAGGTTCTACATTTCTGCTTAATTCCTGTAAAGCAATGCAATTCCGACTGAGTCATTTGTTGTTTACTGTTTCTCCATTGTTACTATCAGAAGAAAAATATTTATCCCTTCCCATATGTCACCCTACCCTCGTTATATTGCCACTTTTCCAGTCACAGGTCACCTATACTCCTAACGATGGGGCATAATTGGGTGTATGTATGAACATTTGCAAGTAACTGCACACAAACATTTGGTGTCAACTACAATCTGCTGATTATGCCCCCTTCATTGAAACACTATACTCCAGTTAATAATAAATAATCCTTATGCTAGATTTGCAATGGATATAGATACTCCACATCAATAAACATTCATTTTTAATCACAATCACAATAATACTTTATTAGCCAAGCATGTTTTGCAACATACGAGGAATTTCATTTGGCAAGTCAGTCATACAAATAAAAAGCAACGGAACACACAAAATACATTTTAACATAAACATCCACCACAGTGACTCCTTCACATTCCTCACTGTGATGGAATGCGAAAAGAAGTGCAAATGTCTTCCCTTCCATGCTCTCCCATGGTCGGGGGCTCGAGTGTTCCGTTGACGGGACGATCTTGACTCCTGAGGCCGGCGGTCGGGCCCTTCGCATCGGGGCGATCAGCTCCTGCATCGGGTGGATGTCAGCTCCTCCGCGCCGGCGATCGGACCACGCGTCAGGGCTGGTCGAGCCTCTGTGCCGTTGGAGCTCCCGACTAGCCTCTCCTGAGACTGCGAGGCCTTGATGGTAAGTCCGCAGGCCACTGTTGGAGCGATCCCAGGTAAGGGATCGGCTCCAATGTTAAGTCCACGCCCCACGTTTGGGCACAAAGTCAGTCCGAGGAGGCCTCCAGCTCCATCGATGGTAGGCCGCGGAGTGACCGGAGATGCGATCCGGAAAATAATCACATCTCTGGTAAGGTAAGAAACTGAAAAAAAGTTTCCCCCTCCCCCCTCCCCTCCCCCCACATAAAACAAACTGGAGAACTTTTACACAGACTATTAACACACACTAAAAATAAAAAAAGACAAAAAAACAGACAGACTGTTGGCGGGGCTGCCAATCGTGCGGTGCCCCTGGTGGTAAAATATATTTAGTGAAAATACAGTGAACAACTTCCATAAAAATTGTCTTTATACTTCATTGTATTAAACTAAAATGCCACATTTAACAATTTTAAATGGTTATAATTGGGAGACAAAAATTTTAATACAGAGGATGTTGAGAAACATAGTACATAATTGGACAGCAGCTGCAGAGAGAGAGAATGTTTTGTTATTTACCTTTTTAACTTGTTAGGATGGACAACACAGCATGTCATTTGGCATTGCATCCGTGCTAGCTCCCATAAGGATAATCCATAACTAATTGTGCCTCCGTACTGGTGTCCTCCAGTATGGCATATATATATTTTTTCTTTTTTTTTCACTTAAATTTTTATTGATTTTTCAGAGATATATACAAAGTGCAACACCATCACCATAAATAAAACAAAATAAGAAAAACAACAATCAAAATAAAAAAACTAAATAGATAGGGGGAAAAAAAGAAGTAAATAAATAAAACATTGGAATAAGACCGTGTGGTTCACTTACCAAATTAAACAAATAATGTTACATTGATAAGTTATCTGGAGATATTTCAATATTCACACAAACATACCATCTAGTTCTATATAACACAATCTTCCCATATCTAACTGTGCATTTATCTAGTTGGTGTCATGGCTCAAATAAACGGTCCATTTTTCCCAGATCTTCTCAAATGAATTCTCCTTGACTCTCAAGGAATATGTCAATTTCTCCATATTAAAGATGTCTCGCACAATTTCTAACCACTGTTCCTGTTTTGGACTTTTTCATTAAGCCACTGCCTGGTAATGGCCTTCTTACTTGCTGCAAGCAAAACTTTAATCAAATATGTCTTCTATTTTTACAATATCTTTAATGTGCCCCAGATACATCACAGGGCAGGTATTTGGGATTTTATAACCCAAGATATTTTTAACAACTGCATTAACATTTTCCCAATATGGCCTTATCTTTACACAGTTCCAGAAAATATGCGAGTGGTCTGCCTCCGTACCCCCGCACAGCCTCCAACAGTGTTGTTGGACAGCAAGTTGTCTGCTTTTTATTTTGGGTGTTACAAAAAAGTGAGATAGATTCTTCCAGCAAAATTCTCTCCATACTAGTGAGCTTGTGGATGTACATTGTGTTTCACACATTTGATACCATTCTTCTTCTGTTATTTGAATCTTTAATTCTGCTTCCCATTTTGTTTTTATGTAGAGCGTTGATTCTCCCCCGCTTCCCACCAGAGCTTGGTAGAAAGCAGAGATGACCCGAGACCCCTTCTGTTTGTATGCATCCACAATCACCTTCATCACATTATTTGATGGCTGCTTAATCTCGAGCTCCCGATAGCAAGTTTAAAACTAGCCTCCCTTAATTCACTAATTGCCACATAATTCGCAGTTTTCTGTATTGGAATGAATGGGGGAGCGACAACTACAAGTCAAAAGAAACGTGACGGTCGAGAAAGAAAGAATTCACCGGAGATGGACAAAGCTCAAAGCTCAAAAGATGACTCAGCAGAAACCGTGCGCTCAATGCTCCACAATATCAGTAAGGAAATACATGACTTCAGGGCTGAATATAAAGTGGACTTACATAAATTTAAAGAAGGACAAAGAAGACATGAAAACCGAACTCAGAGATCTGAAGCAAGAAATTTACCATAAAGTTTCTGCTAACTCCAAACAAATCCACGCCCACGAAACTAGACTAAACAAAGCAGAGGCACGAATCGAAGAGGCTGAGACAATTAGCATGGCTATGAAAAATGTGCTGATTAAATCTATGAAAAAACAGAAAGTCATGCAAGAAAAACTGACTGATTTGGAAGGACGGTCTAGATGAAATAACATTCGCATCTACGGCGTACCTGAAGAGAAAGAAGGCAAATCCATGTCTGAATTTGTGGAGCAACTTCTGAAAACTGAACTCGCAATAACAACGGACACCAACGTACGGATCCAGCGCGCGCACAGAGCTTTGGCTCGCAAACCGGAACGTAACGCACCACCTAGGTCCATAGTGGTAAATTTCCTGGAGTTTAATACCAAAGAAATGGTATTGAAAAAGGCCTGGGGAAAGAAGACAGGCGACATCTATCATTTGACCACGACTATGCAACAGAGGTTGTCCAGAAGCGCAAGGCATATAAGGGAATAAAGAGGGCCCTGAAGGAGAGAGGTGTCCACTTCCAGACCCCGCTGGACAAGATGCGCATTCACTGGGACTCAGGAACATGCACATATCGTAGTGCACAAGACGCAGCGCAAGAGCTGAGGAGGAGAGGCTACTCTGTGGAGACACCAGATAACACCGCTGAGGAGCCGGCGGACCCAGAGATGGAGCGTCTTCTCCAGGCTATGACATGGCAGAGAGTTGGAAACAGGAGCGAAGATGGGAGTGAGACAGGAAGAGAGTGACTGCAGGATTCTGAGCAGACCCCATCCAACTAGCTTTTATTGTGTCACCACTTCTTTTGGACTAGAAAATAAGTGCTATCGGATGACGTTGGACGATACTAGGATGCGTGAAATGGAGTGCTTCACCCCTAGTGAGGGGCCCTCTGGGAGGAGGTTTTCCCCTCTACCTGCCAACGGGGACTCAGGGTGGCAAGGAATCACCCTTACTTGGAAGGCAACTGTTTTCTCTTTTTTTTAATTTTCTTTATTTGGCACATGTTGTCCAGATGTTCAGACCTGCACAGTTCCACGTTATCTGGAGAGTTATGAATGCAATACAGGATTAGGTAAATTAAATGTCACGTAATTAGTATCAAATTGGTGTCAGTCAATGTAAATGGGATGAATAATCCAGTTAAAAGGAGCAAGGTCCTGGCTAAACTGAAAAAAGAAAAGGTTCAGGTTTTGCTGAGGCGGCCTTCACCAGCAATTGAATCCCTGGGCCAGACAGGCAGGCAGCCAGCACCCAGGGATCTTCGGAGTCCACGCCGGCGAGGAGGAAAAGGGCATCTTCGGCAGGCGCCCCAGGTAAGCCCGCCCTATCGGGTGCCCAGGCCCTCGGCAGCGGCCGGTGGGGCCAGGTGCGGTGCAGGGCGTGGAGCCGTGGCTGCTGTGAGGCCAGGTGCGGTGCTGGGCGTGTAGCCGCGGCGAGCCTGTTGCAGTGCCGGGTCCGCGGTGAGGTGAGGCCGGGGCAGGGCCTGGAGCGGAGAGGCCCGGTGCTGTGCAGGGCATGGAGCCGTGTTCACGGTGCGAGGCCGGGGCCAGATCCGTTGTCGGGAGTGGGAGAGCGGCAGGTACTCTCTCCGCTCCAGGCATCATGAAGCCCAAGGAACACACCAGACAGGTCAGGGATAAAGTTGTGGAGAAGTTTAAAGCAGGGTTAGGTTATAAACAAATATCCCAAGCTTTGAACATCTCACGAACCACTGTTCAATTCATCATCCAAAAATGGAAAGAGTATGGCACAACTGCAAACCTACCAAGATATGGCCGTCCACCTAAAGTGACAGGCCGGGCAAGGAGAGCATTGATCAGAGAAGCAGCCAAGAGGCCCATGGTAACTCTGGAGGAGCTGCAGAGATCCACAGCTCAGGTGGGAGAATCTGTCCACAGGACAACTATTAGTCGTGCACTCCACAAATCGGGCCTTTATGGAAGAGTGGCAAGAAGAAAGCCATTGTTGAAAAAAAGCCATAAGCAGTCCCGTTTGCAGTTTGCCACAAGCCATGTGGGGGACACAGCAAACATGTGGAGGAAGGTGCTCTGGTCAGATGAGACAAAAATTGAAGTTTTTGGCCTAAATGCAAAACGCTATGTGTGGCGGAAACCTAACACTGCACATCACCCTGAACACACCATCCCCACTGTGAAACATGGTGGTGGCAGCATCATGCTGTGGGGATGCTTTTCTTCAGCAGGGACAGGGAAGCTGGTCAGAGTTGATTGGAAGATGGAAGGAGCCAAATACAGTGCAATCTTGGAAGAAAACCTGTTAGAGTCTGCAAAAGACTTGAGACTGGGGCGGAGGTTCACCTTCCAGCAGGACAACGACCCTAAACATACAGCCAGAGCTACAATGGAATGGTTTAGATCAAAGCATATTCATGTGTTAGAATGGCCCAGTCAAAGTCCAGACCTAAATCCAATTGAGAATCTCTGGCAAGACTTGAAAATTGCTGTTCACAGACGCTCTCCATCCAATCTGACTGAGCTTGAGCTATTTTGCAAAGAAGAATGGGCAAAAATTTCAGTCTCTAGATGTGCAAAGCTGGTAGAGACATACCCCAAAAGACTTGCAGCTGTAATTGCAGCGAAAGGTGGTTCTACAAAGTATTGACTCAGGGGGGCTGAATACTTTTGCACGCGACACTTTTCAGTTTTTTATTTGTAAAAAAATTTGAAAACCATGTATCATTTTCCTTCCACTTCACAAATATGCACCACTTTGTGTTGGTCTATCACATAAAATACATTTACGTTTGTGGTTGTAACGTGACAAAATGTGGAAAAGTTCAAGGGGTATGAAAACTTTTGCAAGCCACTGTATATGCCCCCCCAGAGAGTACCAAATGTTTTTTCAAAACTCTGTTTGACATTATTGCTTTAGAGACTGAAGGTATTTTGATATGTGGAGGGGACTTCAATGTGGTCATGAATCATAATTTGGATACAACAAGCCTAAAAAAAACCCAAGATGCATCTAGTCAAGATGACTAAGTTTATTAACACATCAGTGCAGGAAATGGGCCTAATTGATGTTTGGAGAGAACTTCACCCTTTAGAAAGGGACTACACACACTATTTAGTACCTCACTCAGTCTACTCCAGGATTGACTACTTTTTAATGAATACAGGTGAAAGCCACAGGATCACAGAGTGTAAAATCGGGGTGGCAGATGTATCTGATCACAGTGCGATCAGCTTGACAGTACACCTGAATAGTAGAAAAATAAATACTGTTTGGAGGCTCAATGTGGTTATTTTGAATAATAAGGCAAATGTGGAACTAATAACGGAAGAGATAAAAAGGTACATAGAAGAGAATGATAACGGGGATGTGGATCCTGTAATACTGTGGGATGCTATGAAGGCTGTGGAAAGCTGATCGCCCTGACATCATCACAAAAAAAGGCCCGGCTAGCTACGTATGAGCGTAAAGTAGAAAAATGGAAAGAATTGGAGAAAAAACATAAAAATATACAGGATCAGTTGGTACTAAAACAGATTAAGGAAATAAGGGGGGAGATAGATGAGATCCTCAGGGGAGATCTGGAAAAAAGGGCCAGATTTGTAAAGCAGACCTATAATGAAGCAGGTCCAAAAGCAACTAGACTCCTGGCCAGACGCCTGCGTAAACAGCTGGCCTCTAATACAATTCATAAAATAAGAGATCCTAAAACCAATCAATTATTACATGAGCCAGATGAGATAGAAAGAATATTTGAAGAGTACTATAAGAAACTTTATTCTAAACCACCATCAGCTGACGAAAGGACAATGCAAAGTTTTCTTAACTCACTCGACCTGCCATCCATTGGTGAGACACAAAATAATACCATTACGTCACAATTTACGGTTAAGGAGCTGGAAGCTGCAATCAGTAGACTTAAGGCTAGTAAATCACCAGGCAGCGATGGGTTTCCACCAGAATGGTACAAGGCCTTTAAGAAAGAGCTAACACCTCTGCTCCTGTCTTGCTTTAACTGGACCCTTAAAGAGGGCAGGGCTCCCCCATCATGGAAGGAAGCAATTATTACCATTTTACCCAGGGAAGGCAAAGACAAAGAGCAATGTAAAATTTCAGGCCAATCTCAATTTTAAATGTAGACTACAAACTATCCACTAAAAACCCACTGACTCCCATGGCTATCTAGACTACTCTTCGTCCCACCCTGCTTCCTGTAAGGACTCCATCCCCTACTCCCAATTCCTCCGTCTACGCCGCATCTGCTCCCAGGATGAGTTGTTCCACACCAAGGCATCGGAAATGTCCTCATTCTTCAGGGAACGGGGGTTCCCCTCCCCTACTATAGATGAGGCTCGCACCAGGGTCTCTTCCATACCCCGTAACACTGCTCTCTCTCCCCATCTCCCCACTCGCAACAAGGGCAGAGTCCCCCTAGTCCCTCACCTTTCACCCCACTAGCCGTCACATACAACAAATAGTCCTCCGTCAGTTTCGCCACCTCCAACGTGACCCCACCACTCGCCACATCTTCCCATCTCCCCCCCTGTCTGCTTTCCACAAAGGACCGCTCCCTCAGTAACTCCCTGGTCAATTCTTCCCTTCCCTCACGCACCCCCCTCCCCGGGCACTTTCCCTTGCAACCGCAAGAGATGCTACACTTGTCGCTTTACCTCCCCCCTCGACTCCATTCAAGGAACCAAGCAGTCGTTCCAGGTGCGACAGAGGTTCACCTGCATCTCCTCCAACCTCATCTATTGCATCAGCTGCTCTAGATGTCAGCTGATCTACATCGGTGAGACCAAGCATAGGCTTGGCGATCGTTTCGCCGAACACCTCCGCTTGGTCCGCATTATCCAACGTGACCTCCCGGTGGCTCAGCACTTCAACTCCCCCTCCCATT
Organism: Malacoraja senta; assembly: GCA_038087875.1. Classification (NCBI taxonomy): domain Eukaryota; kingdom Metazoa; phylum Chordata; class Chondrichthyes; order Rajiformes; family Rajidae; genus Malacoraja; species Malacoraja senta. Next base: position 434,044 of record JAXLNO010004246.1, read on the forward strand.
CCGTATCCGACCTCTCTGTCCTGGGCCTCCTCCATGGCCAGAGTGAGCAACACCGGAAATTGGAGGAACAGCACCTCATATTCCGCTTGGGCAGTTTGCACCCTAGTGGCATAAACATTGAATTCTCCCAATTCCGTTAGCCCTTGCTGTCTCCTCCCCTTCCTAGCTCTCCCTCAGCCCTCGGGCTCCTCCTCCTCCTTTTTCCTTTCTTCTCCCCGCCCCCCCCCCCCAAACCTCCATCAGTCTGAAGAAGGGTTTCGGCCCGAAACGTTGCCCATTTCCTTCGCTCCATAGATGATGCTGCACCCGCTGAGTTTCTCCAGCACTTTTGTCCACCTTCGATTTTCCAGCATCTGCAGTTCCTTCTTAAACTATTTACCTCAATCATTTGCAAAAGACTCAAGACTTTTGTACCAGATCTGATTAATGAAGACCAAACTGGATTTATTAGGGGGCGTCAAACACAGGACAATATTAGAAGAACCCTCCACATTGTGGATAATGCTCAAAAAAAGGATACAAATATGGTCCTGGTCAGTTTAGATGCAGAAAAAGCCTTTGATGGTGTTAGTTGGGTATTTTTATATGAAGTACTGAGGAGATTTGGTTTCAATGAAGATGCAATTTGGTGTATTAAACAATATATCAGGCGCCTACAGCTAGGATTAAGGTAAATGGAAACATATCAACAAGGATCCAGTTAGAGACAAGGATGCTGTCTTTCTCCTACTCTCTTCGTTTTGTATATTGGACCCTTAGCACAAGCAATAAGGCAGAGAGAAGACCTGCAGGGGGTCAAAATAGGGGGGAAAGAACAAATCATTGGTCTTTTCGCTGATGATCATTATTTTTCTTGAACGACCAGATATATGTCTCCCAAGTCTAATGAACCTATTTGAAACATATGGATACTACTCAGGGTATAAACTGAATATAACAAAAACACAAATTCTTTCATTCAATTATTCTCCATCCCAACAAATCAGAGACGCATATAATCTGAAATGGAATTCTAAAACGATGCAGTATCTTGGTGTAACTATAACCAAAACACTTTCCAACTTGTTTGAAACTAATTATAACAAAATTGAAGAAAACATCAAAAAGGATGTTGAAAGGTGGTCTACCATTCCTCTAGACTTCAGCGCCAGAATACAAACGGTAAAAATGAATATTCTACCTAAACTACTATATTTATTCCAATCTCTCCCAATTAATGTTCCCCGAGACAAATTCATAGCCTGGGATAAGATGATCTCTAGATTCATTTGGAATAGCAAAAAAACAAGAATAAAACTAACCACACTTCAACTGCCGAAAAGTAATGCCCCTGTCCCACTTAGGAAACCTGAACGGAAACACCTGGAGACCTTGTGCCTCACCCAAGGTTTCCGTGAGGTTCCTGGAGGTTCCGGTCACTCTCCCTAATGGTGGAAAGTGGTTTCCGCGTAGTCGTGGCTTCTTCTATGTTCCTGCGATTATTTCAAAAAACCAAAACCGGCCTCGACTAAAAATAGGTTGCCATTTAGTCGAAGCCAGTGGAGTGGGGTTGCTATTTACTTACAGGCAGTCAAAGGCAATCTCCTTCGCTGACCGGCCATTTTGATTGGCTCATTGGAGTTTCAGCAAAGATCCTGTCGGATCTTTGGTTTTCAGGACCTAGATCCGCCGGAAGGTAAAATGCCTGCTAACTTTATTAAACTTCTTAAAACTGTCTCCACTCCTTCTCCCCCCGTTCTCTCCCGTTCTCCCCCTTCTCCCTCCCCTTCTCTTCCCTTTCTCTGTCCTTCTCTCCCCTTCTCTCCCTCTCTCCCACGCTCTCTAAAGGACTTACCGTGCTCTGTGGCAGCCGTTTTACCTTCTTCTTCATCGCGTAGACAGCGCTCCTCCGCTGTCCCTGGCCCCGACCTTCGCGATGTGTCTGTGTGTGTGTGTGTGTGTGCGGTCGGTAGCAAAGATCCTGTAGGATCTTTGATCAGTAGATGCAGCTCACGCTTCGGTCGAGGCTTTCCAGGCAAGTGACCAAAACCTCTGGTGACTCATGGAGAGTGACCAGAACTTCCAGGAACCTCACGGAAACCTTGGGTGGGGCGCAAGGTCTCCAGAGGTTTCTGTTCAGGTTTCCTAAGTGGGACAGGGGCATTAGAGGGTGGAATGGCTTTACCAAATCTGAGGAAATACTTTTATGAAGCTCAACTCAGACCTCTGGCTTGTTGGTGTAGACCTGATTATGAATCTCGATGGAAAGAAATGGAAAGGGAGATACAGGGTTACCAGACCCAGATTTTGGTGGGAGACAAATATCTGAGAGGGGCTTTGAAACATGCTATGGATCCAATAGAAGCATTTACGTTAGAAATATGGAATGGTATAGTGGAAAATTACAAATTTAAAAGAGGGGTTCACGCATTGAAGTGGTTCGCATATGACTCAAAGTTTAAGCCAGGGATGTATGATTCAAGATTCAAAGAATGGGCACAAAAAGGCGTAACGGCAATGTATACAGTTTCAGAAAATGGCGAGTTTATGAGCTTCCAAGATTTAAAGTCAAAGTATGGTCTCGAAAATAAAGATTTTTTTAGATACTTGCAATTAAGAGACTACTTTACAAAAGAGATACATTGTACATTAGATCTATAAACTATTCAAAGTGGCATTTTCTACACCTTGCTGTTTCTCATTCTTCTCCATTCCAATTCTATTTATTAACCCTGATTATAGCCTTCATTCCATTTTTTCCACTCATGTTTTCAAAATATCTTGTACCTTGAGATATTTAGTGATCATCCTTTCTAAATAACCACGCCTCTGCTAGTAAATTGTGGATAGAATGAGAATGTGCATTTGATCATTCTTAAACTCTTTGCTTGTACTATTTCTTAGTCATAGTCATGATCTGCACAGTTCTTCTTGGATCATTTTCAATCCCTTTCACCCTCCTCATCACTATCCATAAATCCATCATACATTTTGATAAATGTTAAAACAGACCAAATGAACTTTCCAGCATGAATAGAGCTGGAAATCTCCCTCGTTCCCGATACTTGTAGTCCATAAAATAAAATCCCTGTCTCCCACACCTGGCATTCAAGTATCTGATCGATTGTTCTCTATGCCAGTTTGTGTGTTGCTCAAATAACAGTCCAGAAATAATTACCTCTTTGAGGTTCTGGTTTTTAATCTGGTCATTTGGTGTTCAAAGTCCTTTGAAACCTCATTCTTGGGAACCGACAGTCATGGCAGAAGCATGTGGGGTCTGGCAACTGCATCCCTTTCCTTTTCTATTTTCTTTCCTCTCCAGCAGCAAAGATATAATTAACGGCAGCACCAGGCAGACTATAGTCTTTGGAATATCTTCTGGAGAAAAGAGCGCAATTCAGTGGTTACACTGGTGAGTTAAGATTATAGCAGGGTCTAGATGAACTGGGGAAGTGGACCAAGGAATGTCAAATGAAATTTAGTTCTGACAAATGTAAAGCAATATATTTTGAGAAGCTAAACCAGGGCAGGACTTGCAGTGTAAATAGAAGGGCCCTAGACTGTTCTAGAACAGAAACCTAAAGGCATAGAATTCCCTGAAAGTAGTAACACAGGTAGACGGGGTGGTGAGTAGATATTGCGCTCTGCGTAGGATCAATCCACGCAAGGCTGCAGGCCCGGATGGAGTCCAGGGAAGGGTACTAAAGGACTGTGCTGTACAGCTGGCGGAGGTATTCACGAGAATCTTCAATCTGTCTCTATCTCTGGCAAGTGCCTGAAAACAGCCACCATAGTGCCGGTGCCGAAAAAGTCCAAAGTCACCAACCTGAACGACTACCGCCCGGTTGCCCTAACTCCAATCCCAATGAAGTGCTTCGAAAGGCTGGTCCTCTCCCATATCAAATCCAGCATCCCTGCCTCACTGGACTCCCATCAATTTGCATACAGGGCAAATAGATCAACAGAGGATGCCATCTCTCTGGCTCTTCACACTGTCCTGACTCACCTGGACAGACAGGGCACGTATGTGAGGATGCTCTTCATTGACTATAGCTCTGCATTCAATACGGTCATCCCCACCAAGCTCACCACCAAACTCCACCAGCTAGGCCTCAGCTCGCCGATATGCGATTGGATCCTGAACTTTCTGACGGAGCGACCGCAGGCAGTGAGACTGGGCCCGCACCTGTCCTCCACTATCACCCTGAGCACCGGCACACCACAGGGCTGTGTACTAAGCCCCATGCTCTACTCCTTCTTCACTCACGACTGTGTCCCTGCATTCGACACCAACACCATCGTGAAGTTTGCAGACGACACAACAGTGATTGGGCTGATCACCAACGGTGATGAAACAAAATACAGAGCGGAGGTGCAGAACCTGGCGGACTGGTGCGCTCATAACAACTTGTCACTAAACACCTCCAAGACCAAGGAGCTGATTATTGACCAGGAGGTCCCATAATGGAGAATACGCCCCAATCTCCACTTACGGGGAAAGTGTGGAGTGTCCAGCTTTAAGTTATTGGGCACTCTCATTTCAGAGGACCTCACATGGTCCACCAACACCACTGCGCTGGTCAAGAAGGCACAGCAACGACTGTTCTTCCTGAGGACATTAAAAAAGACTGGTCTGCCCCAACAGCTGCTGACAACGTTCTACCGCTGCACCACAGAGAGCATATTAACGTATGGCATCTCTGTGTGGTATCTCAGCTGCACGGAGGCGGAGAGGAGAGATCTTCAGCGCGTCGTTCACAGAGCGCAGAGGATCATTGGGACAGAGCTACCAGCCTTGGAGGGCATCTACCACACACGGTGCCTCAGGAAGGCCGTCAGCATCCATAAGGACTCATCACACCCTTGTAACGGACTGTTTGAACTACTTCTCTCCGGCAGACGTTACAAGGCCTTCTACGCCCGAACCTCCAGACTCAGAAACAGCTTTATTCCAAGAGCTATAGCGGCTCTGAACCAGCCCTGCTGAGTGCCCCCCACCCACCCCCCCTGGACAGTCTCCCTCGGATGGTCACGTCACTCAACTTGCTTATTTATTTATTTTACTTTTCTTGTACATCAGTGGAGCTGCATACTAAATCTCGTTGCACTGACGTGCAATGACAATAAAATATATTATTATTATTATTATTTGGCATGTTTCCCTCTGTTGGTCAGGGCAGAGGGCAGGAGTTGGGATGTCATGTTGCAACTGGACAAGTGGCTGGCGAGACCACACTTGGTGGTATTGTGCACTGTTCTGGTCACCCAGCTATAGGAAAGGTGGAGAAAAGATTCAAGTATGTTACTGGGACAAGAATGGTTGAGTTACAGTGCCCTCCATAATGTTTGGGACAAAGACCCATCATTAATTTATTTGCCTCTGTACTCCACAATTTGAGATTTGTAAGAAAAAAATCACATGTGGTTAAAGTGCACATTGTCAGATTTTAATAAAGGCCATTTTTATACATTTTGGTTTCACCATGTAGAAATTACAGCTGTATTTATATATAGTCCCCCCATTTCAGGGAGACGGGGGGACTATGAAGTCTGCGATTCATGGACATCACTGGTTGTTGGGTGTCTTCTCTGGTGATGCTCTGCCAGGCCTATATTGCAGCCATCTTTAGCTTATGCTTGTTTTGGGGGCTAGTCCCCTTCAGTTTTCTCTTCAGCATATAAAAGGCATGCTCAATTGTGTTCAGATCAGGTGATTGACTTGGCCACTCAGGAATTTACCTTTTTTTAGCTTTGAAAAACTAATTTGTTGCTTTAGAAGGTAGACAAAAATGCTGGAGAAACTCAGCGGGTGAGGCAGCATCTATGGAGCGAAGGAAATAGGCGACGTTTCGGGTCGAGACCCTTCTTCAGACTGGTGGGGGTGGGCGGGAAGAAGAAAGGAAGAGGCAGAGACAGTAGGCTGTGGGAGAGCTGGGAAGGGCAGGGGAAAGAAGAAGAAAGCAGGGACTACCTGAAATTGGAGAAGTCAATGTTCATACCGCTGGGGTGTAAACCACCCAAGCGAAATCTGAGGTGCTGCTCCTCCAATTTACGGTGGGCCTCACTCTGAAAAATGAAGGAGGCCCAGGACAGAAAGGTCGGATTCGGAATGGGAGGGGGAGTTGAAGAGCTGAGCCACCGGGAGATCAGGTTGGTTATTGCGAACCGAGCGGAGGTGTTGGGCGAAGCGATCGCCAAGCCTACGCTTGGTCTCACCGATGTAGAGCAGCTGACACCTAGAGCAGCGGATGCAATAGATGAGGTTGGAGGAGGTGCAGTTGAACCTCTGCCGCACCTGGAAAGACTGCTTGTGTCCTTGGATGGAGTCAAGGGGCGGGGTAAAGCGACAAGTGTAGCATTTCCTGTGGTTGCAAGGGAAAGTGCCAGGAGAGGGGTTGGTTTGGGTGGGGACAAATTGACCTGGGAGTTACGGAGGGAGCGGTCTCTGCGGAAAAGTTGCTTTAGAAGTATGTTTGGGATCACTGTCTTGCTGTAGAATGAACTGCCGGCCAATGAGTTTTGAGGCATTTGTTTGAACTTGAGCTGATAGGATGTGCACATATATTTCAGAATTCATTATGCTACTACCATCAGCAGTTGTATTATCAATGAAGATAAGTGAGCCAGGACTTTCAGCAGCCATACATGCCTAGGCCATACCACCCCCACCACCGTGTTTCACAGATGATCTTGGATCCTGGGCAGATCCTTCTCTCCTCCATACTTTGCTCTTGCCATCACTCTAATATAAGTAAATTTTTGTCGCATCTGTCCACAAGACCTTTTTCCAGAACTGTGGTTGCTCTTTTAAGTACTTCTTGGCAAACTGTAACCTGGCCATCCTATTTTTGCATACCATCTTGTGGTTTGCATCTTACAGTGTAGCCTCTGTATTTCTGTTCGTGAAGTCTTCTGCAGACAGCGGTAATTGGCAAATCCACACCTGACTCCTGATGAGTGTTTCTGATCTGTCAGACAGGTGTGTGCGGATTTTTCTTTATTATAGTGAGAATTCTTCTGTCATCAGCTGTGGAGGTCTTCCTTGGCCTGCCAGTCCCTTTGCGATTAGTAAGCTCACCTGTGCTCTCTTTCTTCTTAATGATGTTCCAAAGCAATACAAGTTTCCAAAGGTGATGGAAAGACTGGAGGCAAGACTAGGAGCTGAGAGCTCTCTTATACCTGCATCATGGAGGTATTTAAACACATCTGAGCAATTACAAACACCAATGAAGCCATGTATCCCAAACATTATGGTGCCCTGAAATGGGGTGGGGGGGGGGGGGGGGTGACTATGCTGTAATTTCTACATGGTGAAACCAAAATGTATAAAAATGGGTTTTATTAAAATCTGACAATGTGCACTTTAACCACATGTGATTTTTTTTCTATTACAAATCTCAAATTGTGGAGTACTGAGGCAAATAATTATGACAGGTCTTTGTCCCAAACATTCTGGAGGGCAATGTGTATGGAGAGACAGGATAGGCTGGGACTTTTCCCTGGAGACTAAGAGTCTGAGGAATGACCTTTAAGATTATTTTAAAATAATCAGGCATAGATAAAATGGATGGTCACAGTCTTTTAAATCTGGAAGGAATGAATTTAAAGTGAGGTGAGGGATTTTAAAAGAGACCTGATGGGTATCCTTTATACACAGAGTAGTAGGTATATCAAATTAACTGCCAGGGAAAGCTGTAGCGATGGGCACTATTACAATGTTAAAAACTTTCACAAGGTAGACCAATAGAAAAGGGTGAAGAATAAGGACCAAAGACAGGTAAATGTAATTCACCCGGATTCACATTCAGGGCAGTGTGGACAAAACAGCCTGTTTTCCTCTTGTTACTACATTATTTTTCACTTTTCTGAATGGTTCTTCTGCTCAACATCAAAATGAAGTTGCACATTCATCGGCTTTCTGTATTATCTTGAACCAAACTCTCTAATTTCCCCATTCCACAATGCGAGGCTGGAGCTTGGAGTTGGATTCCTTTTTGCACATGTGGTTTCTGGGAATTGGTCGTCCCTACAAATTCCCACATGCTTGCTTTTATATTCCTAATATAAGTGTGATTGATTATAAACCTTGTGTTAATTGTTTAAACAGCTATTGCCTTCTGTGGCAGGGATGAAAATGAAATGCCAGCTTCCAGGTTTGTTGAATTTTCTTCATGAAAAGAACATTGCTTTATCAGTTTTACCCCAATTCCCATATACGCCTCTTCATACCCTTTCTACTGCATTGAGTGCTCACAATGTGCCCTCCTTTACATCAAGTGTAGACTAGGCGACTGTTTCGACAAATATATGCACAGTCTGCCAAGACCTGCTGGATATCCCAGTTGCTAACCATTTTAACTTTCTATTCTCTTAATGACCTTTTTGCCCTTGGCTGCCTCTATTCCCAGAGTGTGACAATTCCCCATCCTCTCATCAGTCGCTACTTTAAAAAAAAAATTAGTGACCTTAGCCTAAGGAAACTTCCTGCACCCAGCCTGTAAAATTTCAATGAGATCTCTGTTATTCTACACTCCAGCAGCCTAGTCAATTCCAGTTTGCCCCAGGAGGTAAATCTGCTGTTTGTGGAACCAGTCCAGTGAATCTTTCCTGAAGAGTCTGGAAACAATCTACTCCAATAACATTTCCTTGCTTCTACAGACTAAATTACTATTCTAACCGCTTGTTGGCTTCCAATTGTGTACAAGGACACCCCTGCTATTATGCATTTAAATAGCGTAACTGCCCAATCTCAGATAATTAAAAAAACACGTTGCTTTTTGCTTATGTACATTAATGGATGATCTGCAGCTTTGCACACCTCATTCCATCTAACATTCTTGCATGCCTGCACGACTGGTCTATATTGCCTTTAATTTCTTTACAACTTTGGTATCATCAGTAAACTTGGAAATGTGACATTTGATTTCCTCACCCATATTGTTGGTAAGTATTGTCAAACAAACTATTTATTAACAGTAATGAAAAACTATCCCTTGCCTCCCAGGAATAAAAGATTTCCTTCACTGACAGAATACTCTGTATCAATGCAAGAAGTAAGTTGATGCTCCATAATTCACCAGAGAGAACCTCATCAAATTGGAAATAGTAATCTTACCTACAAGCCTTTGTATTTTCAGAACTGAATGTGGAAAACGAATGCCTTGTTTTCATGAAGTGTAAATCTTGCTTTTGGTATGGTTCTTATCAGAATAGAACACATTATACCAGACTTTTCTCGTGCTTGTTCTCATAGAAATATAAATTCATAAGCTGCTTTAATATCCAAAGTGGAAAGATCAATATATTGAATCCAAGTGAGTTAGCCAATTGGATTCAAAATTTGCTTGGAGGAATGGGTCGAAGGCTAGTTATGGAGGGTTGTTTCTCTGATCGGAGGCCTGTGACCAGAGCACTGCTGTAGCGATCAGTTCTGGATCCATTGTTTGTCATTCAAATCGTTAATGGAGATAACAATGTAGTTAACACTGTAGTAGATTTGTACATGACACAAATTGGTGATATAGTGGACAGGGAGGAAGGATATTTAAATGTACAACATGATTTAGATCAGTTGCCAAGGTGAACCAATTAATGGGAAATGGAATTTGACTTCAAGTGTGAGGTGTTGCACTTGGGAATGTCAAACCAAGGCAGGACTTGCACAGTACATTGTGAAGTCTTGGAAAATTTACAGAATGGAGATCTGGAAGTACAGGGGCATGCTTCCATGAAAGAGGAGAATTAAGTGGACTGAAGGTGCTGTTTGGCATGCTTGTCTCCATTGGGGGTGTTGAGAACAAAAGTTGGACATCATGATACAGTTGTACAAATGTCATTGGTAAGACTACACATGCAGTTCTGGTTGCCCAGCTACAAGATGTCATTAAGTTGGAAAAAGTGCAGAAGAGATTCACCAGGATAGCTTCTGCACTTTCACCAGTATGCCTTCAATGTTTGAGTTACAGGGAAAGGTTGGATAAAGCTGGTACATCTATCTATATAAGTAAGTCTCATCTTGACCACTTCCTGTCTGCGCTGTATATTGATTTTAGAAACAACGCTGCCATATATCACTATGATTTTTGGCCATCTTACTCACAGTCCTCCTCCGCTGAGGCAGCCCTGAGGATTATTTCGATCGATGAAAAATAAAAAAGTTATGAGTGTTTATAAAATCTTGAGATCAGCTGATTGGTCCTCTCGCCTGCCAATCACCACTATGAAGGTAACGCCCCTTCCGGGGGGGGGGGGGCAGGACAATAAAACCCCGGATGCCTGGATGTGAGTCAGTCACTCTGGAAGATCGCGAGGGAGAGTCCACAACTGTGATTCTAAGCTGTGAATCAACTGAACTGTGAGTCTGCAATGTACTTGCAATAAATGATTTGTTAGCCCAAGCAATGAGTTGTTTGGCAATTTGGTGGCCTGCACTCTGCTTGAAATGCTATGAAATTGAAATTGAATGTGGTGGCTTGCACTCTGCCTGAAATGCGATGAAATTGAATGTGGTGGCCTGCACTCTGCCTGGAATGCTATGAAATTGAATGTGGTGGCCTGTACTCTGCTTGAAATGGAATTTCAAGGAATAGCCGTGAGTGACTGAGCTGCCAGCCCAAGAATCCATTTGGCCCACAATGTCCATACTAGCCGTCTGGAAACCAGTCCCTTCGGCCCACAACACCCATACTAGCGCTCCAGAAAGCCCCTGACCCCCCACTGGCCACCAATATTGGAATTGGTGGAGAGGTGGAATATTGCGTTGGGGGACCAGCCTTCCCGTGTGAACATGGGACCCAACGGGTTCCACTTAGTCTAGTTTTGTTTAGGAGTCTGAGCTCATTGAAGTGTACAAAGAGAGGAGTGGGCTCAGCATCTTTTTCCTGGGATAGAGGATTTCATCTTAAGATGAGAGATGAAGAGATTTAAGTTGGACCCGAGAACCAACTTTCGCGCTGAGGGTAGTCCATATCTGGAATGAGCTGCCACGGTAAGCTATGGATGCCAATAGAATTACGACTTTTAAAAGATATTTGGGCAGATTGTGGATGTCGGATTTAAAGGGCTATGTCGTCTCCTGTTGCATAGCTCTGACTCTACAACAATTGTTACTATAAATACAGTGGTTTGAATAAGATTGATTTTTTTTTAAGCAAATATATAATAAAAAACAAGCAATTAATTACCGAACCTTATGTGAAACCAGTAAAAGCCGGATTTGGTGGTAAATAGCAGGTATTTATTTAAATGGAAAAAAATTAGTACCAGGACTTGTTGCTATTGCATTAGTTACATATGTATTGTGTGACTGTAGCTCTTTCATTAAGACAAATATACATTGAACATTCAGATACCACAGTTTACACACTAATATAATGCGTCAGTCTAGCACAGGAACCACCAAAACACGGATTTCAATTCTCATATACAGTAGAAAAATCCCACTCCAGTTTAGCCTGTATCTTTTCAGATTCATTACTGTACAGATTATGGTACTTTTGGGAAGGGGTACAAATAATTGGTTAATATATTAAACACAACAAAAGTGGAAAACAATTTTTACATTTTACTGACACAAAAAGTCAGCTGTGTTAATCATGCAACAAGTAACAAAACTTGCTGAAATTAAAAATACTTTCAAAGAGTATAATTGCATAAATATTATACAGTTCATTTACTGCAAAGAAATGCTGTTTTTAAAATGATAGAGAAATGTATATGATAAAATGATTCCTACCAGTTTTATACACAATAGCAAGGTGCAAAATTTTCTGTAACTTTTAGTATTGGTGTAGACAACTGCTGCCTTTTTGCATCAGGTTCTACCATTAAGCATAACGGTACAAATTGCACAATACATTATACAGATACATACACATGAATGTGTTTTACAACAAGAGGAAAGGGAAAGATGAGTATGTTAGTTACACACAAATATACTTACTACAACATGGATTGCTCAAGTGCTTTCTACAGATTATATTATGTATTGATATGCCCATCACAATTTTAACAAAGGTCAATTTTAAATAAACAATTATACTAAGAGGTGATCCTTGCACTGGTAGCAGCATTTTACGCAAGATTTTCTGCCCACTGTATTACTGCAATGAGGGTCTTTAACAGCCAATTAATCTACAATAATGATTCTGAGACACCCTCACTTAACACATTAACAACTACCAGTAGTTGCTTCTTTGCCCCAATCAATGTGCTTTCAGAATATAACTGTTTACTAACAGCAATATTCTTTTGACAGCTAATATTAAATACTGAGGTCCTTTACAAATATGCTCATTGGTACTATCTTGCATTTTTATATCTTGTTTCCTTTCGAGAAATAATTACTTGGGGCAGTCTAACACTGGAGCAACATGCTAGCTGCCAAAGCCCACAAATGATTAATTAGCAGTTTTAATCAATCTAGATGCGTGGAAGCCATTTTGTAAAATTCACTTCATGGCTATTGAAGATTTGCTGAATGAACTAGATTACGACAGTAATGCTTTGGATGTGGTGGAATTTTAATAAATGAAGATACAAGAACCCCCAAAAGGTGAGACTTCAAATCTGCTTTAAAGGTTCAATCAACAACCAGAGCCTCCGTGTCCCTTCACTCGGACATTGGCCATATTCTAGCAAAGCATGAAATTGTTTTAAATTAAGACAACTCACTATTGATTCCATCTGTTGATTAGAGGAAAAATTGCTGTGTAAAATAATCTACTTTTGTGAACTGGTTGGATGAAGGAGAAATAATTTCAAATTACAGTGACAGTTAAAATAAATGTAAGGGGCCTCTTCTTTGCTTCTCTTCCTTTACCACACACTCAAAGTTCTGCATTGTGGTGGTGCAAGGCTGAAAGTATTACTTGCATTCACTGGCACCACAAGTGCCCCATTGCTCCTAAAACGTGTAGCATTAAATAAATGTTTGCTAGAACAGAGATAATGTTGTTATAGCACATCTGCAGGTAAATATTAATATTTCTATGATGTTATGAATATCAGGGAAGCTTTTACTGTGGGTACAGCAGTGATTAATTTGAAACTTACTTGTGCCCCTTTTCTTTGATACTGTGCCTATGTAATAGAGTAAACAAATAAACCTGATATCTATACATTTTGATTCAAACAGTAATTAAAATGAAAAAATACAAATGTAAGGTATTAATGCAATTGAAAATAACGGTTCTGGTTAGCATTTACACATTTTTAATCTCTTAAAATAGTTACTAAATGATGCTAGACACACTACTATTGATTTCTAAAATCACACATTTAGTGGTTAGTAGGACATCTTATTACAAGCATTTCAGACATTTCTCTTGTTTAAAAAGGCCATTACAACTATTTACACTATAAACAAATAGGATTCTTGCAGAGAATGCAGATTTACATCTAAAATCTGACAAGCCACTGGTTCAATGAGTAAGAGTGACATTACCAAGATGTTTGAGAGATGATTTTCGGTCCAGAACTACTCTCAGCAAATACAAGTAGAGAGAAGAGCACATTAACTGCAAGGCAAATGATCCCTTTCTATTCAGTATATTACAGTGCTTCAAGACAGTACAAATTTATGTAAATTCTTCCCACCCCACCCTCAACATGACTTTTCCTTTTGCATAAAATCATTTGAAATAGCTGGGGGTAATAATTAATATTCTTGGCTGACCACTGATACAGTTCAGTGACCTGCTAGTTCCTGGAGCACTCATCAGCTCCTTTCTCCTGTTGCAAGTTGTAATAACAATTCTGACAAACACGGACGGGTGAGGAGATTTTCAAACGCCTGACCTCGGACTGAAATCGACTACACCTGAAATATGAAAAGAATGTGCATCAAATGAAGTGTTGTAAACATTTAAAGATTATATTCAGAGTCCATAATGCAATTTGCATTAGATATGGACCAGATTTAAAACTCAACTACAGTATACAAATCGAGTATATAAATCAAACCAGTTTGCTCTCAATCGCCAGGACTGATGGAAGACGTCATTAGCAATGCTAGTAAGCAGGTTGTGCTTGTTCGCTTAAGACCATCATAGCCTTGGTCCAAATGTGGACCACATGTAAATTAACTTTAAAAATGGACACTTTGAAGGTATGAGACAGGAATTGGCTTGGATAGACTAGCAAATTATACTTAAAGGGTTGATGGTGGAGATGCAATGGCAATGAACTCCAAAATTTGTTCATCCCAGTCTGGCGAAAAAATAAAACTGGGAAGGCGGCTCAACCGTGGCAAATCAAGGATAGTGTTGAATCCAAGGAAGAGGCATATAAATTGGCCAGATGAAGCAGCAAACTAGAGAGGAGGGAGAAATTTAGAACTCAACAGAGAAGGACAAAGGGGTTGATTAAGAGGGCGAAAAAAGAGCATGAAAGAAAGCTTGCGGGGAATATAAAAACTGACTGTAAAAGCTTCTTTAAATATGTAAAAAGGAAAAGATTAGTGAAGACAAATGTAGGTCCCCTACAATCAGAGACAGGTGAATTTATAATGGTAAACAAGGAAATGGCAGAACAGTTAAATGAGTACTTTGGTTCAGTCTTCACTAAGGAAGACACAAACAATCTCCCAGAAATACAAGGGGACTGAGGATCTAGTGGGAGGTAGGTACTGAAGGGAATCCATATTAGTCAGGAAATTGTGTTAGGTAAACTGTTGGGGCTGAAGGCAGATAAATCCCCAGGGCCTAATGGTCTGCATCCCAGAGTACTTAAGGAGGTGGCCCTAGAAATCATGGATGCATTGGTGATCATTTTCCAATGTTCTCTCGACTCTGGATCAGTTCCTGTGAGGGTAGCCAATAACTGGTGCAGGGGAACATTACCACTTGTAGGTTCCCCGCCTAGTCACAAGCCATTCTGTGTTGGAAATATGCAGATGGTCTTTCATTGTCGCTGGGCTGTATCCTATAATTTCCTCCCCAACAACACTAAGTAAAAGGGATCCAAGATAATGGCTCACCACCACCTTCTCAAGGGTAATTAGAGACTGGAAATAAATGCTGGCCTTGCCAGTGATGCCCAAATGCTAATATATATATTTTTTAAACTCCAAATGAATGGGTGCTTTGATTGCTTAAACTATATACATTACTAATGTACCAAACGAATATGGAGATGGACATAATGAAATATGTACCAGCACATTTCTATTAGCCTGCTTGGAGGCAAAAGATAAAGCGTCACTGTTGCGATTCTATTATAAAGTAAGTAGTAATATTATTCAAATTTCGTTCAGCAATTAAGTCAAGATCTAATGTTAAGATCAAAATAAATTAAATGTAAACTCCAGCTGAATATGACCACTTGTAAATATAACAAAAGTTTCATTGTGGATTGCACCTAAAAGAACATTCCAAATTTATATAAAACTGAATTTATGCTCTCTTACTTTTGACAGAAGAGCTGCCCACAGTTCCTACAGTGATGCCGTCTCTCAGTCAGGGAGAAGCGTGCTGAACATCCCGAGCAGCAGTCGCCTCCATCATCTTTAATCCAATGATCAGCAGCTGTCCTCCCAGGTTGGTCGCTCACTGACCAGCTGAATACACGACCTCGTGCATCACCCACCAGGATTTTACTGTGATCCCTGCAGAGGAAGGTGAAAAAAGAGACTCCAATCACCTCATTGAATTGATATACCAAACAGCAGACCCACCACATGTGTTCACATCCATATTTATCTGGTCTAGATGTGGAAAATTTATCTTGCTGGTCCAGCCTCATAAATGCTTGATTTCAAACTGTGCACTGAAGAAGTCCTACCTCTAAAAATTTTGTCAGCAAACAAAGCCCATGCCCACATGTATGCTGCCTTTCAAAGTTGCATTTGTTTTAATGTCTAAATGCGAAAAAAAAAACATGGAAAATAAAATAATTATAATTAGTTTAATGTATAAATAATTCAAAATGTTAAAAGCTGAAATAATCAAAAATATATGTCTTCCATATTGCTTTCCTCCACAACACTAATATCCAACGTGAATAATAGTTTTTTATCCTATTCTAGATCCAAGAGCTAATTCCATAGTGTAAGTGTTGGGGATCTAATCAAGATGGAACTTTCTCAATGGACTGAATATGGCAACGAGCAAGTTAATAGATTCTGTGGTTCAGGACCATCTGTTCTAACTGTGCATGCATGAAATTCCTGGACATTGTTCCACTTTAACGGCTATTTAATGGTGTTTCTGCATTTACCCAGAGCAGCAGTGAGATCTGGATGATTGTTTTTTAACATACCACACTGGGGAAAGTACTTTCAGATTAAAAACGTAGCATTTTAAATTCAGCACATTTCAAGATATTCCTAAAAGGTTTTCTTTTGAGTTTTCCTTGGGGCACAGGAGGCTGAGGGATGATCTTAATGAGGTTAACAAAATCAAGAGGGGGAATAGATAGGGTGTGTCTTTTTCTCCAGAGTATCGAGGAATAGATTGGGTAGATGCACAGTCTCTTGCCCAGAGTAGGTGAATCGAGGACCAGAGGACATAGGTTTAAGGTGAAGGGGAAAAGATTTAATAGGAATCTGAGGGGTATTCAGATTCCCTCAGGGTGGTGGGTGTATGGAACAAGCTGCCAGAGGAGGTAGTTGAGGCAGGGACTATCCCAACCTTTAAGAAACAGTTAGACAGGTACATGAATGGGACAGGTTTGAAAGGATATGGACCAAACACGGGAAGGTGGGACTAGAGTAGATGGAACACGTTGGCCTGTGTGAGCAGGTTGGGCCAAAAGGCCTGTTTCCACACTGTATCACTCTATGACTATGTATGGGATCAACAACCAGAGGGTATAGGTTTAAGGTGAGGGAGATAACTTATAACTTAAGAGAACTTAAGAAGCAACTTTTCACAGAGACAGCGGTGGACATATGGAATGAGATGCCAGAGGAAGCAGTTGAGGCAGGTACAATAACAACATTCAAAAGAGATTTGGACAGGTACATGGACAGGAAAAATGTACAGGTATATAGGTCAGCCGTGGGCAAATGGGACTAAGTTCAGGCATCTTGATCAGCATGGACGAGATGGTCCAAAGAACATGTTTCCACACTGTGACTCTTCCACGTCCACATTCTATGACTCTTAATAATTAGCAATTACAATTTGATAAAAAGCTGAAAGCTGCACGATTCAAGTGAGTAAGGAGGAGATTAATATGGCTAATGGGCTGGTTGCTTTGCTTACTTTGTCCAAAGAAACCATAACTCTCAAAAATGCTTTTAAGGAACTTGGGGCTGATATTCCCCCAAAGTGTCAGTGGCTGCACCAGGAGTTACCCATATATTACCACAGAAGGCTAAGTTTGCAACAGTGGCAAGGCCTAGGCTACTGCCAATATTAGCGTCCATATACCCTCTGTGAACTCATCATTAGGTTTATCAAGGCTCTGCAATTTCTTCAAGCTTTCTTCAATAGTTTAGACAGAATTCTGCCAGAAGCCTGTTCAGTCCTTCCCTCTCAAATGTTTGCAAAAAATAAATTGCTAGGAGGAAAGCTATTATTTATTCTGAAGACAGACACAAAAAGCTGGGATCAGGCACGCTGCCTCTGGATAAAAGGAAAAGGGGACATTTCGGTTTGACATCCTTCTTCAGAATTTATTCTTATTTTATAATTTATTCTTATTTATAATTTATTCTTATTTATCTACATTAGCTTTAACGACATATTGATTTTTTGTGCTCATGTATTTTAGTGTAATAATTGTAAAATAAAGCAACCTAATTTTTTTCAAAGATGTCCCAAGTGTCAAAAATGTTTAGTTACCCTGATCACAATGACAGTTTTGACACCCGAGCAACTGGTCGACAAAGACTTGCTGGCCATTATAATAGAACAGAGTAGAATAGAGTAGAGTGTCTGGTGGGTTACTCTTGCAGAGAGAGCATTTATGCTATTGTCACTCATTCTGAAATGGTGGGAGTTGGGATCTAAGCAGATTACACCATACTTCATGTTAGAAAAGCAGGCTACTGATGGATTTGCGGCAACATATGATGTGTCGCATTCTGGTGATGCTACCAAGAAGCCTTTTTAAAAGAACACAATTACACAGGTAAAATTTAAAAAAAATTAGAGGAATACCAACTCATATTCTGCTTGGGTAACTTACAACCCAACAGTATGAACATTGAATTCTTCAATTTTGTTCTTTTCAAACCCCCCTTTTCTCCCCTGCCCCCCACCCTTCCCTGTGCCCCACCTAGACCCACACCTACTTCCATCCCTCATTTCTGGCCTTTGTCCACCATTTGCCTACCATTCTGAGCCCCCTCCTCCCCTCATCTGGACCAACCTATAACTGGCAAGCTGTTTCCTTCTCCCTTAATACTTATGGCTTTCTCCACCCCCCCCCCCCTTAATCACTGAAGAAGGGTCCCAACCTGAAACATCACCTATCCACGTTCTCCACATATGCTGCCTGACCCGTTGAGATACTCCACCATTTTTGTCCTTTCTTTGTAAACCAGCATATCCAAAACAAAAAAAGTCTCTTCTCAATTTCTCCTCTTCCACATTCTGGCATTTTCAATACCTTTCATCCTCTCCCTTCACTCAGGCAAGGCCCATTTTGGAGGATACATTTAAAGCTTCTTTTTGGTTGAATAATAATGTTTCACCTTTTGTCCTATTTAAAAGATAGCGTAGTAAGATTTGATCACTATTTCAGCATGACAGCTTGGGTAGGTTTATGTGCAATTCAGCAAATTTGACAAGGTTGAAACTGCAGGATTAGCATCTTGGTTTGGAAACATTCCTAAATTAAATAACCTGCATGTGGGGACAGCATTTAGCAATGCAGATCACCATTTTAATTCTCAAAAAGATTTTAGTAAAATAAGAAAAACTTCAGTTACTACGTTAAGTTGAGCCTTTATGGGAACATATTGATAACACAAGAACAGTTGCACAAATGCACCAGATTTGAAAGCTACATCAATGAGGGAGGCTAGAGGAAAAGGGCATAAACAAAGAAATCTACATTTCAAAGTAAGCAAAGCCCAGCAAGTCAGGCCATGCTAGTGAAGGTGTAAAATCTAAGCTGATATTACAGATGGATAATGTACAACAGAGCAGCCCGTTCTGGTACCTACAAACTGAGATACCTGAAGCCGTTGAAGTTGATGCTCAGGTATTAAGTCGGCAACATTCCCAGATGGAACACAAGGTGCTATTACTCATGTTTATGCTGGGTCTCATTTAAACAATGCAGAAAGACAGATAAATCAGTGGGAGCTGAAGAGGTTTGGAGAATTACAGAGGAAACAAAAAATAAGTTCAAGGTCGCTCTTGAGGACAGAATACAGGTGCCAACAGTACCTGCCTATCTGAACGTATCCAGAGTAGGTTGGACGGTGAATCTCGATAGCCCTCCACATCTACAGAGGCTTCAATGGCGAAAAACCCATGGGTGCTATAGATCTAAAGTCTTGCTCATGGAATGTTTTAGAATACTATCTTTAAAAGATACTTTCTTTAAATAGATTCGATTACCTAACAGCACTCACTTTGAAATGCCTAATGCAGTGACTTCTGAAGGATGACAGTTGTCTTTTCGATCAAACGCAGTATGCATAGTTAACTTGCTTCGGAAAACCAACTGTCGCTCCCATCTGTATCCTGGAATCAAAAAGAAAACCACTTGCATGACTTGAAAATTAAAAACAAACTATGTATCGTAGCATGGAATATGTGTTTTATTTATAATTATTAGATGAGTTGCAGATATCTATTGCAATATCTATTGCAGTATATTTACTGCACTACTTAAAATAACAGCACCATTTGGAAAATAAATATATAAGCAAATAGCACCATTTGGCTAAGATTGTGTATAATGGCCCTTTAAAAAAAAACGTATCAATTTTGTCTCACACATCCCATCTTTTTTCACATACTGTAATACCACACATTATTTCTCTTCAGGTGTTGTTCAATTCTTTTTAAGAAAAATACTGTAGAATTTACTTCCTCTACCGTCTTGTGCAATGTATTCCAAATCACCTTGACCACCAGGTGCGCCGGGGAGAGGACCAGCGCCCCTGGTGTTATTTTTGTTATTTTAGTGTTTGTTAAAAGTTTGATTTAATGTACTTCAGTTTGTTTTATGTGGGGGGGGGGGGGGGGAGGGAGGGGAGGGGATCGGGGGAAACTTTTTTTTCAGGTTCTTATCTTCCTGGAGTTGTGATCATTTTTCGGATCACAAGGTTCTGCGGCCTACCATCGATGGAGCTGGTCGCCGCCTTGGACTGTCGTGAGCCCCACCGCGTGGGCACGGACTTAACATCAGAGCGGATCCCTTGCCTGGGATCGTTCCCACCGCGGCCTGCGGACTTACCAACAAGGGCTCGCAGTCTCGGGAGAGTCTAGTCAGGAGCTCCAATGCCGCAGAAGGTTCAACCAGCCCCATCGCGAGGTTTGATCGCCCGGCGCGGGGAGCTGACAACCCCCCGATGCGGAGGGCCGGAACGCCACCAGCTACGGGAGTCAAGATCATCCCATCAACTGGGGCTCGAGGCCCCCGACCATGGAAGAACATAAGGGAAGGACTTGAACTTTCGCCTTCCATCACAGTGAGGAATGTGTAGGAGTTACTGTGGTGGATGTTCATGTCAAAATGTGTTTTTGAGTCTGTTGCTTTTTAATTGTATGACTGACCTGGCCAGTGAAATTCCTCGTATGTTGCAAAAAACATACTTGGCGAATAAAATCTGATTCTGATTCTGATAATCTTGGTAGTTAAAAAAAACGGACCAGTGATTCTGCAAATTATTTTAACATTTGTGATACCCAATTACTGATCTACAGGGTAGACAAAAGATCATCAAAACATTCATTCTTTAAAACTCCCCGTCAATTACTCAGCTTCAAGGAAATCCACCCAGCATCTTCAGTCTCTTCACATAATGCATTACCAAGGGTAGGCGGTTTAGATTTTGCATTTTAAATTAACAATAGTCTTTGCACCAATGGAGCTCCAAATCTTTATCAGTATTTTTGAGATTTTTTCACACAAAATGTTGCTGAGATTTGGAATGCATTGCTCAAGATGGTGAAGCAAATTCCATAGTATTTGTTAAATAGCTGCATTTCTTAATTTATAAAAGACTCCGCTCTAAGTTTCATATGATCTTCCCTAGATTCTTTAATCAATGGAAATAATTTTACTCTGTACTTTAACAATATGAAGAGATGTTATTTCATCTGGAATAAGAAATCCAGAGTAGAGCATCCTGTATAATGTTCTGAAAAGAATGTAACCCCTGCTTCACATTTGACATTGTTTTGCTTCAATACGATACCTTTTGGTCCATGACTACCGTATTACCTGGCAATGAAGACGCACCTGCGTCAAAGATGCACCCACATTTTGAGTTGCTAAATTTTGAAAAAAGGCTGGCAGGACAGGATCAAGGGTTTGGTTTAGTCACTAGAAAGGAAGATGTGAAACTCCTTAAAGGAGGCAATGAGAACCGGGGAGCCTCCATCTTCGCCTGTCCCACAATGCGCTGTGCGGTTCAGGTCTAAGGGACGGGGACTTCCTGGCTCAGGGAGATCACATAACGGGGGGGGAGAGGCACCCGAGCTACTACCCTCCCCGGCCACAATGCGGTGGCTCTGCACCCGGAGCGCCACGGCAGCAGTGAGTGAGTCGCTGCCATGATCCCTGACCCCCTCCTTCTCAACGCTCCTTCCCTCCCCGCAACTTTACCCGTGGCGGCCCAGCCAAGCTTGCAACTTTGTGCTGCCCAGGCCGTGCTGATCCAGGCCAGACTCCCCACACGCTGTGGAAAGAAACTCTCCACCCCCCCAGCGGCGCTGTCCTTTTACAGCCGCTTCCCACAGTTGACAGTTCCAGGGTCGCTGGCGTGGCAGGTTCCGCAGAGCAGTCGCTACGAGAGTGGCATTGCTCGGCCAAAACTTCGGCTTCCAAGAGGTAAATTTTCGGGCCTTATTTTAGAGTAAAAAATAGCGTCTTGGATGCCGGGAAATACGGTAATTTAAAAGCTTCAGTGTCAGATGATGGGTAATTTTCTATTCTGGAAACCTCCCCAATGATTCTTAACATAAATAGAGAAACGATAAGGCTGGATTTGATTCAAACTTAGACTCCACTCATAAAATAACTTTTAGTTCCATTATGCTTACTGTGCTGTCATTTCTATTTCTTCCTTCAATATCACCTCGTCAGCAAAGTACTGACAATAAGGTTCAAAACACATATATAAATAACACCATATCTTGCCACAAAAGATTTATTTCATTATTACACTAGTGTGGGTGTACTATGCTTACTGTGCAGTTAGGTAGACATTACAGAGATTGTTGGGGGGTCTGGCACAGATAATTTGATCTTTAAGAATTTCGAGAAAAAAAAGCAACTCACTTAACACTCCAAATTTAAATGAGACAACAGTTAATTACAATACTGTACACTATGGTAGCCATAAAATAAGACCATTTCCAAAATAGAAGAGAAGGTAACGTATGAAGAAATGTGACAAAATGTCCCCCTTTAAGCCAGTCATAAATGTTCTGATAGAAATAGTAAATCAAGAAATATCTCCAGTTCACCAGTAAACATCAAATTACGTGATTTTGTTACAGCACAGATTTATTTAACATAACATCTAAGATTTCCATTGAAAGATGCTAGTTTAAGTTGCCAAATTGGTTTTACTAGTTTTTTTTTTGTATTCTTACAGTAGAATTTTTTGTTGAAGAGACCTGGAACTCTTATTTTCCAGTTTCAGAATAATCTTCACAAACTAATATTTCAAACCCATTGGTGAGAATGGCATTTGCTACACCGCCCTCCATAATGTTTGGGACATCATTTATTTATTTGCCTCCGTACTCCACAATTTGAGATTTGTAATAGAAAATAATCACATATGGTTAAAGTGCATTGTCAGATTTTATTAAAGGGTATTTTTACACATTTTGTTTTCACCATGTAGAAATTACAGCTGTGTTTATATATAGACCCCATTTCAGGGCACTATAATGTTTGGGACACATGGGATCGCAGGCGTTTGTAATTGCTCAGGTGTGTTTAATTGCCTCCTTAATACAGGTATAAGAGAGCTCTCAGCACCTAGTCTTTCCTCCAGTCTTTCCATCACCTTTAGAAACTTTTATTGCTGTTTATCAACACGAGGACTAAAGTTGTGCCAATAAAAGTCAAAGAAGCCATTATGAGACTGAGAAACAAGAATAATCCTGTTAGACACATCAGCCAAACCTTAGGCTTACCAAAATCAACTGTTTGGAACATCATTAAGAAGAAAGAGAGCACTGGTGAGCTTACTGATCGCAAAGGGACTGGCAGGGCCAAGGAAGACCTCCACAACTGATGACAGAAGAATTCTCTCTATAATAAAGCAAAATCCCCAAACACTTGTCCGACAGATCAGAAACACTCTTCAGGAGTCGGGCGTGGATTTGTCAATGACCACTGTCCGCAGAAGACTTCATGAACAGAAATACAGAGGCTACACTGCATGATGCAAACCACTAATTAGCTGCAAAAATAGGATGGCCGGGTTAGTTTGCCAAGAAGTACTTAAAAGAGCAACCACAGTTCTGGAAAAAGGTTTTGTGGACAGATGAGACAAAGATTAACTTATATCAGAGTGAAGGCAAGAGCAAAGTATGGCGGAGAGAAGAAACTGCCCAAGATCCAAAGCATACCACCTCATCTGTGGGGGTGTTATGGCCTGGGCATGTATGGCTGCTGAAGGTACTGGCTCACTAATCTTCATTGATGATACAACTGCTGATGGTAGTAGCATAATAAATTCTGAAGTGCATAGACACATCCTATCTGCTCAAGTTCAAACAAATGCCTCAAAACTCATTGGCTGGTGGTTCATCCAACGGCAAGGCAATGATCCCAAACATATTCAGAAATTATTCAGACCCCTTCACTTTTTCCATATTTCATTACGTCTTATTTTAAAATGGAATAAATTCTTTTTTTTTAATCATCAATCTACACACAATACCCCAGAATGAAGAAGCAAAAACAGGTGTTTAGAAATTTTTGCAAAGTAATTAAAAAGAAATAACTGAAATATCACATTTACATAAGTATTCAGACCCTTTGCTATGACACTCAAAATTCAGCTTAGGTTCATCCTGTTTCGATTGATTATTCTTAAGATGTTTCTACAACTTGATTGGAGTCCACCAGTGGTAAATTAAATTGATTGGACATGATTTGGAAAGGCACACACCTGTCTATACACTGTCAGAGTTGACCGTGCATGTCAGAGCAAAAACCAAGCCATTAATAAGAAGGAATTGTCCGTAGACCTCCGAGACAGGATTGTGTCGAGACACAGATCTGGGGAAGGGTATAAAACAATTTCTGAAGCATTGCAGGTCCCGAAGAGCACAGTGGCCTCAGTCATTCATAAATGGAAGAACTTTGGAACCACCAGGACACTTTACAGAGCTGGCCGCCAGGCTAAACTGAGCAATCACTCCACCAATCAGGCCTTTATGGTAGAGTGGCCAGACCGAAGCCACTCCTCAGTAAAAGGCACACGACAGCCCGCTTGGAGTTTGCCAAAAGGCAAGAGAAACAAGACTCTCCGGTCTGATGAAACCAAGTTTGAACTCTTTGGCCTGAATGCCAAGCGTCACGTCTGGAGGAAATTATGCACCGCTCATCACCTGGCCTATACCAATACCTACGGTGAAGCATGATGGTGGCAGCATCATGCTGTGGAGGATTTTTTTCAGCGGCAGGAACTGGGAGACTAGTCAGGTTCGATGGAAAGATGAACGGAGCAAAGTACAGAGAGATCCTTGATGAAAACCTGCTCCAGAGCGTTCTGGACCTCAGACTGGGGCGGATGTTCACCTTCCAACAGGACTAGACCCTAAGCACACAGCCAAGACAACGCCAGAGTGGCTTCGTGACAAGTCCTTGAATGGCCCAGCCAGAGCCCGGACTTGAATCCGATCGAACATCTCTGGAGGGACCTGAAAATAGCTGTGCATCGATGCTCCCCATCCAACCTGACAGAGCTTGAGAGGATCTGCAGAGAAGGATGGGAGAAATTACCCAAATACAGGTGTGCCAAGCTTGTAGTGTCATACCCAAGAAGGCTTGAGGCTGTAATTGCAGTCAAAGGTGCTTCAACAAAGTACTGAGCAAAGGGTCTTAATACTTATGTAAATGTGATATTTCAGTTATTTCTTTTTACTTTGCAAAAATTTCTAAACACCTGTTTTCACTTTTTTATTATGAAATATTGTGTGTAGATAAATGATAAAAATAAATGAATTTAATCAATTTTAGAATAAGGCTGTAACGTAACAAAATGTGGAAAAACTGAACCAGTCTGAATACTTTCTGAATGCACTGTACTGCTAAAGCAACTAAGGAGTTTTTCAAAACTAAAAAATGGTCAATTCTTGATTGGCCAAGTCAATCACCCGATCTGTACCCAATTGAGCATGCCTTTTATATGCTGAAGAGAAAACTGAAGGGGACTAGCCCCCAAAACAAGCATAAGCTAAAGATGGCTGCAATACAGGCCTGGAAGAGCATCACCAGAGAAGACACCCAGCAACTGGTGATGTCCATGAATCGCAGACTTCAAGCAACCATTGCATGCAAAGGATATGCAACAAAATACTAAACATGACTTCTTTCATTTACATGACATTGCAGTGTCCCAAACATCATGGTGCTCTGAATTGGGGGGACTATGTACAAACACTGCTGTAATTTCTACATGGTGAAACCAAAATGTATAAAAATGGCTGTAGATTGGCTATTGCATGTTAGCCAATCAGAATACTTAGTAATTATAACTCCGCCTAATTATATGATTTATAGTGTAAGAACTCGCCTGCTGCCTGGCAGTAGCTGCAGTAGACTGAACGTGTGATGTACTGCATATGTGATGATGAACTAGACAATAAAGATGCTTATGCTTCAACCTGTGTAAAGGTATTTACATGGTGTCAGATAATTGGGTCTAGCCCGCGTCTGTTTACCGCGATTTATTTTGTTTATCAGTTTTTATTAGTGAGTGATTTTGACGACATGGCTAACTCTTGTCGAAAGCCAAGCCCGCTCGTGTTTGATTCTGATATTGCCGAGCGCTGGCGAATGTTTGAGCGAGACTATGCTCACTATATCCGCATCGTTCACCGAAACAACCCCGATGACCTAAAGGCATCACTACTGTTGAATCTAGCGGGTCCGGAAGTTATGATCCGCGCTGACTCTTTTGAATTTGCACCAGCACACATCGACACGAACGGTCTGGTGGTGGTGCCAGCTGAGACTATCGACAACCCAGTGGTCCTGCTGAGAAAGTTTAGAGAACTGTGTGACCTGCCATCAAATCTCATACTTGAGAGAACAAGATTTTTTGCCCGACAGCAACAGGCTGACGAGTCTGTGGAACGATTTATCAGTGACCTAAGACACATCAGCTCACGGTGCCGTTTTGGTGAGTTAACAAATGAGCTTGTGCGAGATAAAATAGTGGGAGGAATGAGCGACCGCAAGCTAAGAGCTGAATTACTGCGGAACGCTGAACTGACTTTAGAGCAAGCCATTCATGCATGTCGAATGGCAGAAACTGGAGCCCCACGAGCCGATTTTGACAGCACAAGTCCTCAATAGCAACATAATGTAAATCTAGCTAACTATTCTCCGCAGAAAATTTCAAATGCCTCCTGCAAAGATCCAAATATGCCTGCCACGAGATGCCCAAATAGCAACTATTTCCACTCTAGGGGGCGCCAATTCTGCGTTGCCCATGGGAAAACCTGTCATAAGTGCAAGAAACTCAACCACTTTGCTAATTGTTGTCGGTCCCGTGGGAGCACTGCTTCAAGGACAAATCTGCACCTGATTCAACAAGAGCCGCCTGATTCTGATTCCCAAGAACAAGACGATGTTTCCCACGGGAACGATTCCGATAACACAGACACTGACTCTACCGTACTCTCCCTAAACCTGTGCTCCCCAGGCAAACTGATGGATCCTGCGATGACCATGATAATCAAAAACAAATCTTTGAATGCCAAAGTCGACACTGGTGCCAGAGTAAACGTTGTCACTCAAAGAGTTCAACAAGATAAGAACCACTGAACTCATGAAAAAGGACTCCTCCACCCTACATGTTTATGGGGGGGAAGTTCTTCACCCATTGGGTAAAGCTGATTTAAAGTGCACTGTCAACGAGCAGACAAAAAATCTAATCTTCTATATTGTCCAACCAAACTCAGAAACTTTGCTTGGCATCAATGCATGCCCGACCTGGCTCTGGTTTATTTCTGGCGTGCTGTCCACAAACTCTGTTTGACAGAGGAACCAACACAACAGATGCTATCCAACTATAAAGACTTATTCGACGACAAACTTGGCAAACTGCCTACAATATGCAAGATCACTGTAGATCATACTGTCACCCCAATAGTTCGTGCACCTCACCGCGTCCCTCATGGTATGCGGGAGAAAATACACACCAAACCCAAGCGTATGATCTCCATTGGAGTCATTGCCGAGGTCAGTGAACCCTCGGACTGGGTCTCCACTATGGTCGTCACCACAAAGAAAGATAAGAAAGAACTACGCATCTGCATCAACCCTAAAGATTTGAACACAGCAATTAAACACCAACACTATCCGATGAGGATGTAGCGGCACAGATTGGTAATGCAACGGTATTCTCAGTCCTCGATGCCAAAAGCTCTTTCTGGCAAATCCCGTTGGACCGAGCATCATCTGCCCGAACAACTTTTGCCACACCATTCGGCCGCTACAGGTTTTTAAGAATGCCCTTTGGTATCAACTCTGCTAGCGAAGTCTTTCAGCGCGCAATGGAACAACTATTCGCAGAATATCCATGTGCCATCATTGTTGACGACATCCTAGTATACGGTCGCGATGTGACAAGCATGATGCCAACCTGAAAAAGATATTGAACCGTGCCAGAGACATGAATCTGAACCTGTTTATTCCCAACCTCAGTGAATGTTCTGCTCCCTTACGGCAACTGACCCACAAGGACATTGCATGGTCTTGGTACCCGCAACACCAAAGAGCTTTCGAGACTTTAAAATTACAGCTATCTGGAGTGCCTACACTGGCATACATAAATCTCAATCTGCCAGTCACTATCACCTGCGATGCATCCCAGTATGGGCTAGGTGCAGCATGCCTACAAACAACCTTCAACGGCGACGTGATGCCCATTTCCTACGCATCACGGACCCTAACTGAAACTGAACAACGCTATGCTTAGATGGAGAAGAAACTGCTCGCCGTGGTTTTTGCCTGTTCAAAATTTAAAGACTTTATTTTTGGCAAAACATTCACGGTCGAAACCGACCATCAGCCACTAGTCACCATCCTGAGCAAGCCTATCCATGCTGCCCCAGCTCGACCCCAGCGAATGATGATGCAGTTACAACGGTTTGGCTTCCGCATTGTTAACAAAAAAGGTAAAGACATGCACATCGCAGACACGCTATCTAGAGCTCCGCGCACCACCAGTGAACGACACCCGTTTGAACAGGACGAATTCTCTACCCTGAAGGTCTCTTTCGAGCCCACTGATCGCCTGCGCTGCCTTGCCGAACACACAGCTGCAGACAAAACCTCACAGCTGCTGACCTCCGTCATAAGAGGCGGGTGGCCAAACAAGCAGTCAAGCACCCCGTTTGAAATACGACCCTACTTCCTGGTCCGTGATGAACTGGTATTACAGGACGGAATAATTGTCAAGGGTCACAACCTTGCGAAACGAGTACTATGAGGAAATCCACGGAGGCCACCCTGGCGCGGAAGCTACCCTAAAACAAGCCAAGGAAATGATCTACTGGCCCGGGATGACCAAGTACATACGTGAGAAAGCAGAATCGTGCGCGATCTGCAACAGTCAATCACCCCATCAGCAGAAACAGCCCGTCCTATCCCAGCTAGCCCCTTCTCTACCATGGTCATCAGAGGCTGCCGATATCTTTGAATGGCACGGGAAACACTACCTTGTGTTAGTGGACATACTCTAACTGGTTCGAAATTGACTTTCTGCCAACAATCACTTCAGAAATAGCGATCCAAAAGCTGAAAATACACGTTTCTGTGCATGGGGTACCAGTTCGCATGCAGACTGACAACGGAACTCAATTCACCAGCCAAAAGTTTAAAGACTTTGTAAAACGGTGGAACTTCCAACACGTCACCAGCAGCCCGGAATACCCACAGTCCAATGGACTTGCCGAGCGTGCTGTTCGGAGCGCAAAATAACTCATGGAGCGTTCCTCTCTAGCTAAATCTGACGTCTACCTGGACCTATTGAACCTGCGAAACATTGCAAGAGATAACATTCTAGGCGCTCCAGCCCAGCGGCTGATGTCCCATCGGACACGCCCTCCACTGCCTGTCTCTCAGCAACAGCTAGGACCAAAAGTCTGCCCCCCTGCTGTCATACAAAAGCGTGTAGTTTAATCGACACGCAGAAACGCTGTTATGACAAAACCAGCACACCACTTAAACCACTTATACAAGGCCAAGTGCTACGACTGCAAACGGATAAAGGACATACCAAACTGGGACGCATTCACGGCCCCTCTAAGAAATCACGTTCCT
The DNA here is from genome assembly GCA_038087875.1 of Malacoraja senta. Lineage (NCBI taxonomy): Eukaryota > Metazoa > Chordata > Chondrichthyes > Rajiformes > Rajidae > Malacoraja > Malacoraja senta. The sequence goes on from JAXLNO010004246.1 coordinate 463,669, forward strand.
ACCTGGTCGAAGTTGATGGTGTCCCCTATAGACGCAACCGTCAACATCTCCTTCCTGTGAAGGAACGGCGTCCGGCATCCCAGGGTCCTGATGCCCTGCCGCTCAAGTTTAAACCAACACCTGTTGCAGCCGTTCCAGCACCTGCCGCTACCGGGTCCACCCACTCCCCGCGTCGGTCTGTCCCTGCGTCCCCTGTCCCCGGCACCCCGGGATCCCCGCGACGGTCCACCCCAGGTTCCCCTGCGGTCTCTCCACACAGACCCACGGATTTACCTACCCCAGCCCCCAACTTTTCGGAGGAAAAGGTTGATGAGGCAGCCCCATACCTTACGAGGACCGGGCGGGTTAGCAAGCCACCTATTAGATATGGCGATTATGTTTAAGCCCATTATTATTTACTCGTCATAGTTTGAAATGGCTTAGTTGCTTTTTCATTTATACAAGAAGAGATGTAGATTGGCTATTGCATGTTAGGCAATCAAAATGCTTAGTAATTATAACTCCGCCTAATGATATGATTTATAGTGTAAGAACTCGCCTGCTGCCTGGCAGTAGCTGCAGTAGATTGAACGTGTGATGTACTGCATATGTGATGATGAACTAGACAATAAAGATGCTTATGCTTCAACCTGTGTGAGACTAAGGTATTTACAATGGCCTTTATTAAAATCTGACAATGTGCACTTGAACCACGTTTGATACCACCAGGGGTGCCGCACGATTGGCAGCCCTGTCAACAGTCTGTTTTTTCGACTTCAATTTTTTTTTTAG
>JAXLNO010004246.1:464639-558059 GCA_038087875.1 Malacoraja senta
CAAACTATGTATCGTAGCATGGAATATGTGTTTTATTTATAATTATTAGATGAGTTGCAGATATCTATTGCAATATCTATTGCAGTATATTTACTGCACTACTTAAAATAACAGCACCATTTGGAAAATAAATATATAAGCAAATAGCACCATTTGGCTAAGATTGTGTATAATGGCCCTTTAAAAAAAAACGTATCAATTTTGTCTCACACATCCCATCTTTTTTCACATACTGTAATACCACACATTATTTCTCTTCAGGTGTTGTTCAATTCTTTTTAAGAAAAATACTGTAGAATTTACTTCCTCTACCGTCTTGTGCAATGTATTCCAAATCACCTTGACCACCAGGTGCGCCGGGGAGAGGACCAGCGCCCCTGGTGTTATTTTTGTTATTTTAGTGTTTGTTAAAAGTTTGATTTAATGTACTTCAGTTTGTTTTATGTGGGGGGGGGGGGGGGGAGGGAGGGGAGGGGATCGGGGGAAACTTTTTTTTCAGGTTCTTATCTTCCTGGAGTTGTGATCATTTTTCGGATCACAAGGTTCTGCGGCCTACCATCGATGGAGCTGGTCGCCGCCTTGGACTGTCGTGAGCCCCACCGCGTGGGCACGGACTTAACATCAGAGCGGATCCCTTGCCTGGGATCGTTCCCACCGCGGCCTGCGGACTTACCAACAAGGGCTCGCAGTCTCGGGAGAGTCTAGTCAGGAGCTCCAATGCCGCAGAAGGTTCAACCAGCCCCATCGCGAGGTTTGATCGCCCGGCGCGGGGAGCTGACAACCCCCCGATGCGGAGGGCCGGAACGCCACCAGCTACGGGAGTCAAGATCATCCCATCAACTGGGGCTCGAGGCCCCCGACCATGGAAGAACATAAGGGAAGGACTTGAACTTTCGCCTTCCATCACAGTGAGGAATGTGTAGGAGTTACTGTGGTGGATGTTCATGTCAAAATGTGTTTTTGAGTCTGTTGCTTTTTAATTGTATGACTGACCTGGCCAGTGAAATTCCTCGTATGTTGCAAAAAACATACTTGGCGAATAAAATCTGATTCTGATTCTGATAATCTTGGTAGTTAAAAAAAACGGACCAGTGATTCTGCAAATTATTTTAACATTTGTGATACCCAATTACTGATCTACAGGGTAGACAAAAGATCATCAAAACATTCATTCTTTAAAACTCCCCGTCAATTACTCAGCTTCAAGGAAATCCACCCAGCATCTTCAGTCTCTTCACATAATGCATTACCAAGGGTAGGCGGTTTAGATTTTGCATTTTAAATTAACAATAGTCTTTGCACCAATGGAGCTCCAAATCTTTATCAGTATTTTTGAGATTTTTTCACACAAAATGTTGCTGAGATTTGGAATGCATTGCTCAAGATGGTGAAGCAAATTCCATAGTATTTGTTAAATAGCTGCATTTCTTAATTTATAAAAGACTCCGCTCTAAGTTTCATATGATCTTCCCTAGATTCTTTAATCAATGGAAATAATTTTACTCTGTACTTTAACAATATGAAGAGATGTTATTTCATCTGGAATAAGAAATCCAGAGTAGAGCATCCTGTATAATGTTCTGAAAAGAATGTAACCCCTGCTTCACATTTGACATTGTTTTGCTTCAATACGATACCTTTTGGTCCATGACTACCGTATTACCTGGCAATGAAGACGCACCTGCGTCAAAGATGCACCCACATTTTGAGTTGCTAAATTTTGAAAAAAGGCTGGCAGGACAGGATCAAGGGTTTGGTTTAGTCACTAGAAAGGAAGATGTGAAACTCCTTAAAGGAGGCAATGAGAACCGGGGAGCCTCCATCTTCGCCTGTCCCACAATGCGCTGTGCGGTTCAGGTCTAAGGGACGGGGACTTCCTGGCTCAGGGAGATCACATAACGGGGGGGGAGAGGCACCCGAGCTACTACCCTCCCCGGCCACAATGCGGTGGCTCTGCACCCGGAGCGCCACGGCAGCAGTGAGTGAGTCGCTGCCATGATCCCTGACCCCCTCCTTCTCAACGCTCCTTCCCTCCCCGCAACTTTACCCGTGGCGGCCCAGCCAAGCTTGCAACTTTGTGCTGCCCAGGCCGTGCTGATCCAGGCCAGACTCCCCACACGCTGTGGAAAGAAACTCTCCACCCCCCCAGCGGCGCTGTCCTTTTACAGCCGCTTCCCACAGTTGACAGTTCCAGGGTCGCTGGCGTGGCAGGTTCCGCAGAGCAGTCGCTACGAGAGTGGCATTGCTCGGCCAAAACTTCGGCTTCCAAGAGGTAAATTTTCGGGCCTTATTTTAGAGTAAAAAATAGCGTCTTGGATGCCGGGAAATACGGTAATTTAAAAGCTTCAGTGTCAGATGATGGGTAATTTTCTATTCTGGAAACCTCCCCAATGATTCTTAACATAAATAGAGAAACGATAAGGCTGGATTTGATTCAAACTTAGACTCCACTCATAAAATAACTTTTAGTTCCATTATGCTTACTGTGCTGTCATTTCTATTTCTTCCTTCAATATCACCTCGTCAGCAAAGTACTGACAATAAGGTTCAAAACACATATATAAATAACACCATATCTTGCCACAAAAGATTTATTTCATTATTACACTAGTGTGGGTGTACTATGCTTACTGTGCAGTTAGGTAGACATTACAGAGATTGTTGGGGGGTCTGGCACAGATAATTTGATCTTTAAGAATTTCGAGAAAAAAAAGCAACTCACTTAACACTCCAAATTTAAATGAGACAACAGTTAATTACAATACTGTACACTATGGTAGCCATAAAATAAGACCATTTCCAAAATAGAAGAGAAGGTAACGTATGAAGAAATGTGACAAAATGTCCCCCTTTAAGCCAGTCATAAATGTTCTGATAGAAATAGTAAATCAAGAAATATCTCCAGTTCACCAGTAAACATCAAATTACGTGATTTTGTTACAGCACAGATTTATTTAACATAACATCTAAGATTTCCATTGAAAGATGCTAGTTTAAGTTGCCAAATTGGTTTTACTAGTTTTTTTTTTGTATTCTTACAGTAGAATTTTTTGTTGAAGAGACCTGGAACTCTTATTTTCCAGTTTCAGAATAATCTTCACAAACTAATATTTCAAACCCATTGGTGAGAATGGCATTTGCTACACCGCCCTCCATAATGTTTGGGACATCATTTATTTATTTGCCTCCGTACTCCACAATTTGAGATTTGTAATAGAAAATAATCACATATGGTTAAAGTGCATTGTCAGATTTTATTAAAGGGTATTTTTACACATTTTGTTTTCACCATGTAGAAATTACAGCTGTGTTTATATATAGACCCCATTTCAGGGCACTATAATGTTTGGGACACATGGGATCGCAGGCGTTTGTAATTGCTCAGGTGTGTTTAATTGCCTCCTTAATACAGGTATAAGAGAGCTCTCAGCACCTAGTCTTTCCTCCAGTCTTTCCATCACCTTTAGAAACTTTTATTGCTGTTTATCAACACGAGGACTAAAGTTGTGCCAATAAAAGTCAAAGAAGCCATTATGAGACTGAGAAACAAGAATAATCCTGTTAGACACATCAGCCAAACCTTAGGCTTACCAAAATCAACTGTTTGGAACATCATTAAGAAGAAAGAGAGCACTGGTGAGCTTACTGATCGCAAAGGGACTGGCAGGGCCAAGGAAGACCTCCACAACTGATGACAGAAGAATTCTCTCTATAATAAAGCAAAATCCCCAAACACTTGTCCGACAGATCAGAAACACTCTTCAGGAGTCGGGCGTGGATTTGTCAATGACCACTGTCCGCAGAAGACTTCATGAACAGAAATACAGAGGCTACACTGCATGATGCAAACCACTAATTAGCTGCAAAAATAGGATGGCCGGGTTAGTTTGCCAAGAAGTACTTAAAAGAGCAACCACAGTTCTGGAAAAAGGTTTTGTGGACAGATGAGACAAAGATTAACTTATATCAGAGTGAAGGCAAGAGCAAAGTATGGCGGAGAGAAGAAACTGCCCAAGATCCAAAGCATACCACCTCATCTGTGGGGGTGTTATGGCCTGGGCATGTATGGCTGCTGAAGGTACTGGCTCACTAATCTTCATTGATGATACAACTGCTGATGGTAGTAGCATAATAAATTCTGAAGTGCATAGACACATCCTATCTGCTCAAGTTCAAACAAATGCCTCAAAACTCATTGGCTGGTGGTTCATCCAACGGCAAGGCAATGATCCCAAACATATTCAGAAATTATTCAGACCCCTTCACTTTTTCCATATTTCATTACGTCTTATTTTAAAATGGAATAAATTCTTTTTTTTTAATCATCAATCTACACACAATACCCCAGAATGAAGAAGCAAAAACAGGTGTTTAGAAATTTTTGCAAAGTAATTAAAAAGAAATAACTGAAATATCACATTTACATAAGTATTCAGACCCTTTGCTATGACACTCAAAATTCAGCTTAGGTTCATCCTGTTTCGATTGATTATTCTTAAGATGTTTCTACAACTTGATTGGAGTCCACCAGTGGTAAATTAAATTGATTGGACATGATTTGGAAAGGCACACACCTGTCTATACACTGTCAGAGTTGACCGTGCATGTCAGAGCAAAAACCAAGCCATTAATAAGAAGGAATTGTCCGTAGACCTCCGAGACAGGATTGTGTCGAGACACAGATCTGGGGAAGGGTATAAAACAATTTCTGAAGCATTGCAGGTCCCGAAGAGCACAGTGGCCTCAGTCATTCATAAATGGAAGAACTTTGGAACCACCAGGACACTTTACAGAGCTGGCCGCCAGGCTAAACTGAGCAATCACTCCACCAATCAGGCCTTTATGGTAGAGTGGCCAGACCGAAGCCACTCCTCAGTAAAAGGCACACGACAGCCCGCTTGGAGTTTGCCAAAAGGCAAGAGAAACAAGACTCTCCGGTCTGATGAAACCAAGTTTGAACTCTTTGGCCTGAATGCCAAGCGTCACGTCTGGAGGAAATTATGCACCGCTCATCACCTGGCCTATACCAATACCTACGGTGAAGCATGATGGTGGCAGCATCATGCTGTGGAGGATTTTTTTCAGCGGCAGGAACTGGGAGACTAGTCAGGTTCGATGGAAAGATGAACGGAGCAAAGTACAGAGAGATCCTTGATGAAAACCTGCTCCAGAGCGTTCTGGACCTCAGACTGGGGCGGATGTTCACCTTCCAACAGGACTAGACCCTAAGCACACAGCCAAGACAACGCCAGAGTGGCTTCGTGACAAGTCCTTGAATGGCCCAGCCAGAGCCCGGACTTGAATCCGATCGAACATCTCTGGAGGGACCTGAAAATAGCTGTGCATCGATGCTCCCCATCCAACCTGACAGAGCTTGAGAGGATCTGCAGAGAAGGATGGGAGAAATTACCCAAATACAGGTGTGCCAAGCTTGTAGTGTCATACCCAAGAAGGCTTGAGGCTGTAATTGCAGTCAAAGGTGCTTCAACAAAGTACTGAGCAAAGGGTCTTAATACTTATGTAAATGTGATATTTCAGTTATTTCTTTTTACTTTGCAAAAATTTCTAAACACCTGTTTTCACTTTTTTATTATGAAATATTGTGTGTAGATAAATGATAAAAATAAATGAATTTAATCAATTTTAGAATAAGGCTGTAACGTAACAAAATGTGGAAAAACTGAACCAGTCTGAATACTTTCTGAATGCACTGTACTGCTAAAGCAACTAAGGAGTTTTTCAAAACTAAAAAATGGTCAATTCTTGATTGGCCAAGTCAATCACCCGATCTGTACCCAATTGAGCATGCCTTTTATATGCTGAAGAGAAAACTGAAGGGGACTAGCCCCCAAAACAAGCATAAGCTAAAGATGGCTGCAATACAGGCCTGGAAGAGCATCACCAGAGAAGACACCCAGCAACTGGTGATGTCCATGAATCGCAGACTTCAAGCAACCATTGCATGCAAAGGATATGCAACAAAATACTAAACATGACTTCTTTCATTTACATGACATTGCAGTGTCCCAAACATCATGGTGCTCTGAATTGGGGGGACTATGTACAAACACTGCTGTAATTTCTACATGGTGAAACCAAAATGTATAAAAATGGCTGTAGATTGGCTATTGCATGTTAGCCAATCAGAATACTTAGTAATTATAACTCCGCCTAATTATATGATTTATAGTGTAAGAACTCGCCTGCTGCCTGGCAGTAGCTGCAGTAGACTGAACGTGTGATGTACTGCATATGTGATGATGAACTAGACAATAAAGATGCTTATGCTTCAACCTGTGTAAAGGTATTTACATGGTGTCAGATAATTGGGTCTAGCCCGCGTCTGTTTACCGCGATTTATTTTGTTTATCAGTTTTTATTAGTGAGTGATTTTGACGACATGGCTAACTCTTGTCGAAAGCCAAGCCCGCTCGTGTTTGATTCTGATATTGCCGAGCGCTGGCGAATGTTTGAGCGAGACTATGCTCACTATATCCGCATCGTTCACCGAAACAACCCCGATGACCTAAAGGCATCACTACTGTTGAATCTAGCGGGTCCGGAAGTTATGATCCGCGCTGACTCTTTTGAATTTGCACCAGCACACATCGACACGAACGGTCTGGTGGTGGTGCCAGCTGAGACTATCGACAACCCAGTGGTCCTGCTGAGAAAGTTTAGAGAACTGTGTGACCTGCCATCAAATCTCATACTTGAGAGAACAAGATTTTTTGCCCGACAGCAACAGGCTGACGAGTCTGTGGAACGATTTATCAGTGACCTAAGACACATCAGCTCACGGTGCCGTTTTGGTGAGTTAACAAATGAGCTTGTGCGAGATAAAATAGTGGGAGGAATGAGCGACCGCAAGCTAAGAGCTGAATTACTGCGGAACGCTGAACTGACTTTAGAGCAAGCCATTCATGCATGTCGAATGGCAGAAACTGGAGCCCCACGAGCCGATTTTGACAGCACAAGTCCTCAATAGCAACATAATGTAAATCTAGCTAACTATTCTCCGCAGAAAATTTCAAATGCCTCCTGCAAAGATCCAAATATGCCTGCCACGAGATGCCCAAATAGCAACTATTTCCACTCTAGGGGGCGCCAATTCTGCGTTGCCCATGGGAAAACCTGTCATAAGTGCAAGAAACTCAACCACTTTGCTAATTGTTGTCGGTCCCGTGGGAGCACTGCTTCAAGGACAAATCTGCACCTGATTCAACAAGAGCCGCCTGATTCTGATTCCCAAGAACAAGACGATGTTTCCCACGGGAACGATTCCGATAACACAGACACTGACTCTACCGTACTCTCCCTAAACCTGTGCTCCCCAGGCAAACTGATGGATCCTGCGATGACCATGATAATCAAAAACAAATCTTTGAATGCCAAAGTCGACACTGGTGCCAGAGTAAACGTTGTCACTCAAAGAGTTCAACAAGATAAGAACCACTGAACTCATGAAAAAGGACTCCTCCACCCTACATGTTTATGGGGGGGAAGTTCTTCACCCATTGGGTAAAGCTGATTTAAAGTGCACTGTCAACGAGCAGACAAAAAATCTAATCTTCTATATTGTCCAACCAAACTCAGAAACTTTGCTTGGCATCAATGCATGCCCGACCTGGCTCTGGTTTATTTCTGGCGTGCTGTCCACAAACTCTGTTTGACAGAGGAACCAACACAACAGATGCTATCCAACTATAAAGACTTATTCGACGACAAACTTGGCAAACTGCCTACAATATGCAAGATCACTGTAGATCATACTGTCACCCCAATAGTTCGTGCACCTCACCGCGTCCCTCATGGTATGCGGGAGAAAATACACACCAAACCCAAGCGTATGATCTCCATTGGAGTCATTGCCGAGGTCAGTGAACCCTCGGACTGGGTCTCCACTATGGTCGTCACCACAAAGAAAGATAAGAAAGAACTACGCATCTGCATCAACCCTAAAGATTTGAACACAGCAATTAAACACCAACACTATCCGATGAGGATGTAGCGGCACAGATTGGTAATGCAACGGTATTCTCAGTCCTCGATGCCAAAAGCTCTTTCTGGCAAATCCCGTTGGACCGAGCATCATCTGCCCGAACAACTTTTGCCACACCATTCGGCCGCTACAGGTTTTTAAGAATGCCCTTTGGTATCAACTCTGCTAGCGAAGTCTTTCAGCGCGCAATGGAACAACTATTCGCAGAATATCCATGTGCCATCATTGTTGACGACATCCTAGTATACGGTCGCGATGTGACAAGCATGATGCCAACCTGAAAAAGATATTGAACCGTGCCAGAGACATGAATCTGAACCTGTTTATTCCCAACCTCAGTGAATGTTCTGCTCCCTTACGGCAACTGACCCACAAGGACATTGCATGGTCTTGGTACCCGCAACACCAAAGAGCTTTCGAGACTTTAAAATTACAGCTATCTGGAGTGCCTACACTGGCATACATAAATCTCAATCTGCCAGTCACTATCACCTGCGATGCATCCCAGTATGGGCTAGGTGCAGCATGCCTACAAACAACCTTCAACGGCGACGTGATGCCCATTTCCTACGCATCACGGACCCTAACTGAAACTGAACAACGCTATGCTTAGATGGAGAAGAAACTGCTCGCCGTGGTTTTTGCCTGTTCAAAATTTAAAGACTTTATTTTTGGCAAAACATTCACGGTCGAAACCGACCATCAGCCACTAGTCACCATCCTGAGCAAGCCTATCCATGCTGCCCCAGCTCGACCCCAGCGAATGATGATGCAGTTACAACGGTTTGGCTTCCGCATTGTTAACAAAAAAGGTAAAGACATGCACATCGCAGACACGCTATCTAGAGCTCCGCGCACCACCAGTGAACGACACCCGTTTGAACAGGACGAATTCTCTACCCTGAAGGTCTCTTTCGAGCCCACTGATCGCCTGCGCTGCCTTGCCGAACACACAGCTGCAGACAAAACCTCACAGCTGCTGACCTCCGTCATAAGAGGCGGGTGGCCAAACAAGCAGTCAAGCACCCCGTTTGAAATACGACCCTACTTCCTGGTCCGTGATGAACTGGTATTACAGGACGGAATAATTGTCAAGGGTCACAACCTTGCGAAACGAGTACTATGAGGAAATCCACGGAGGCCACCCTGGCGCGGAAGCTACCCTAAAACAAGCCAAGGAAATGATCTACTGGCCCGGGATGACCAAGTACATACGTGAGAAAGCAGAATCGTGCGCGATCTGCAACAGTCAATCACCCCATCAGCAGAAACAGCCCGTCCTATCCCAGCTAGCCCCTTCTCTACCATGGTCATCAGAGGCTGCCGATATCTTTGAATGGCACGGGAAACACTACCTTGTGTTAGTGGACATACTCTAACTGGTTCGAAATTGACTTTCTGCCAACAATCACTTCAGAAATAGCGATCCAAAAGCTGAAAATACACGTTTCTGTGCATGGGGTACCAGTTCGCATGCAGACTGACAACGGAACTCAATTCACCAGCCAAAAGTTTAAAGACTTTGTAAAACGGTGGAACTTCCAACACGTCACCAGCAGCCCGGAATACCCACAGTCCAATGGACTTGCCGAGCGTGCTGTTCGGAGCGCAAAATAACTCATGGAGCGTTCCTCTCTAGCTAAATCTGACGTCTACCTGGACCTATTGAACCTGCGAAACATTGCAAGAGATAACATTCTAGGCGCTCCAGCCCAGCGGCTGATGTCCCATCGGACACGCCCTCCACTGCCTGTCTCTCAGCAACAGCTAGGACCAAAAGTCTGCCCCCCTGCTGTCATACAAAAGCGTGTAGTTTAATCGACACGCAGAAACGCTGTTATGACAAAACCAGCACACCACTTAAACCACTTATACAAGGCCAAGTGCTACGACTGCAAACGGATAAAGGACATACCAAACTGGGACGCATTCACGGCCCCTCTAAGAAATCACGTTCCTACCTGGTCGAAGTTGATGGTGTCCCCTATAGACGCAACCGTCAACATCTCCTTCCTGTGAAGGAACGGCGTCCGGCATCCCAGGGTCCTGATGCCCTGCCGCTCAAGTTTAAACCAACACCTGTTGCAGCCGTTCCAGCACCTGCCGCTACCGGGTCCACCCACTCCCCGCGTCGGTCTGTCCCTGCGTCCCCTGTCCCCGGCACCCCGGGATCCCCGCGACGGTCCACCCCAGGTTCCCCTGCGGTCTCTCCACACAGACCCACGGATTTACCTACCCCAGCCCCCAACTTTTCGGAGGAAAAGGTTGATGAGGCAGCCCCATACCTTACGAGGACCGGGCGGGTTAGCAAGCCACCTATTAGATATGGCGATTATGTTTAAGCCCATTATTATTTACTCGTCATAGTTTGAAATGGCTTAGTTGCTTTTTCATTTATACAAGAAGAGATGTAGATTGGCTATTGCATGTTAGGCAATCAAAATGCTTAGTAATTATAACTCCGCCTAATGATATGATTTATAGTGTAAGAACTCGCCTGCTGCCTGGCAGTAGCTGCAGTAGATTGAACGTGTGATGTACTGCATATGTGATGATGAACTAGACAATAAAGATGCTTATGCTTCAACCTGTGTGAGACTAAGGTATTTACAATGGCCTTTATTAAAATCTGACAATGTGCACTTGAACCACGTTTGATACCACCAGGGGTGCCGCACGATTGGCAGCCCTGTCAACAGTCTGTTTTTTCGACTTCAATTTTTTTTTTAGTGTGTTAAGAGTTTGTGTAAATGTTCGCCGGTTTGTTTTATGTGGGGGGAGGGGGAGGGGACGGGGAAACTTTTTTTCAGTTTCTTACCTGGCCGGCGATGCGATTAATTTTCGGATCGCATTCTCCGGTCGCTCTGTGGCCTACCATCGATGGAGCTGGAGACCTCCTCGGACTGACCTTGGTGCCCACCGCGGGGCATGGACTTACATCGGAATCGATCCCTTGCCTGGGATCACTCCAACCGTGGCCTGCGGACTTTACATCGGGAGCTCGCTGTCTCGGGAGAGGCTGTGGATGTCGGGAGCTCCATCGTCGGGGAAGGTTCGACCAGCCCCGAAGCAGGGTTTGATCGTCCAGCGCGGGAGAGCTGACATCCCCCCGATGCAGGAGCTGATCGCCTCGACGTGGAGGGGCCGCTGCCGGCTACGGGAGTCAAGATCGTCCAGTCAACGGAGGGCTCGAGGCCCTCGACCGCGGGAGAGCAAAGGGAAGAGATTTAACTTTTTTTTGCCTTCCATCACAGTGAGGAATGTGGAGGAGTCATTGTGATGGATGTTTATGTTAAAATGTGTTTTGTGTGTTCCGTTGCTTTTTATTTGTATGACTGACTTGGCAAATGAAATTCTTCATATGTTGCAAAACATACTTGGCTAATAAAGTATTATTGTGATTGATGTGATTTTTTCTATTACAAATCTCAAATTGTGAAGTACAGAGGCAAGTAAATAACTGATGGGTCCTTGTCCCAAACATTATGGACAGCCGCTCCATTCTCTCAGCATATGACAGTCCCGCCATCCCAAGAATTAACCTTGTGAACCTACACTGCACTCCCTCAATAGCAAGAATGTCCTTTCTCAAATTTGGAGACCAAAACTGAACACAATACTCCAGGTGTGGTCTCACTAGGGCTCTGAACAACTGCAGAAGGACCTCTTTACTCCTATACTCAACTCCTCTTGTTATGAATTCAAACTCTGGTACTAATTCAAATTTTGGTACTATGTACTCTTTTATGCAGATAATATTTTATGCTTCCCACTAATATCTGAAATAACAAGACAAAGTGCACATTTTATAGCTTTTCACTTGGTATACTGATATGAATGCTATAATATTGATATTTATTAGCAGTCATACTTTGACTCTCACTGAGAACCCTCGCTCCTCGATTCCTTTTTTTTGTGTTGGTAAATAATGAGATTTTTAAAAAAAAAACACTAAAAAGAAAACAATAGTTTGCAAAACAAGTGGTATAGGTGAAACAGAAATGATGACTAGCAATTTAGTGAAATAAGCTTATTTTTAAGTGGGAGTACACTGCACAAGCAATTACCTTGTCTTAGCTGGTTATGACGTCTTATATCATTCTGCAATGACTGTTGATGGGGTTGTTGCATATGACTTTGAACTTGAGGCTGGTGTTGAGATTGTGAATGAAGTTTAGGCTGGCCTTCTGAATAATTTACAAAGACAAACCCATCTTTCTCATCCAGGCTAAGTTGATCTGCCCAACGTTTAGATTCTTCGCCTTCTACACACCAGGCTGCTCGCGAGCTCTTTGTTCTGTGTGCTGTAGATCCAGATAAACTTTGCTTCGATTTTAGATCTTGGATGCTCTGGTCCTCCAAGTCAGAATCACTGCTATCTTCATCTTGGGCATCCCCATCTAAATTACAAATATAAATAACATTCAATATTGCTCTCATTAGGCACATAATAAGAAATTAGGCACCTGCTTTCTAATTTGTCCAGTTGCATTTCTTTTTAAACCTTATTTCCAAGGAATTAGGTTGATTTCACCTAAAATGGTAATTTACTTTCAAATATATTATTACAGACTATTAGGACTTAAAGGGGGAAGCTCCATTTGCTCTGATTTTAGCTAATATCAATCCAGTAATGTTTTCCATGCAATAATTCTCCATCTTTGAACTCTGCTGGTTAATCTGAAGTATACAGCTCGTTGGATTCTACCAAATCTTCATAATAGGAACAGCTCTACATTGTGTAGGAAGGAAGGAAGTGCAGATGCCAGTTTATACCGAAGATAGACACAAAATGCTGGAGTTACTTCGCGGGTCACGCAGCATCTCTGGAGTAAAGGAATAGGTGACGTTTCAGATTGGAACCCTTCTTCAGACTGAAAGATTGGGCAGGGAGGGACTGGAGGCAAGAAAAGGCCAGAACAAAACAGGGCCGGCAACAGATGACCTCAGGAGTCCACACTGTGCCATGGGTGCTCCAGTTTCCTCTCACATCCCAAAGATGTGTGGGTTTGTAGATGAATTTGCCTCCATAAATTACCCTAATGTATAGGGATTGGATGAGAAAGACAAAGAACATAGAAGTTGTGTGAATGGGTGATCGGCAGTCGGGGTGGACTCGGTGGGCCGAAGGGCCTGTTTCCATGTTCTCTTTCTAAACTAAACTCAAAGTCATTTACAAAACTAAAAGCAGATCAGGCTTACAATAGAATCAATAAATGTATTTAAAGTGTTTCATAATAAATTCCATACAAAACAAAACATGAGGATTCAAAGATCTCCATAAAACTGGTACCATCAGTTTACTATACATGGAGGTTGTGTTTATCATTTACAGGGGTATTCATAATGTATAACATTATATACTCTCACCTATCTGTGCATTGTCAGAGTGTTCCTGCATGTTTTCTACAAGTTTGCTGGTCTCCTCAGGAACTGGAGTTTCTGGAACCTGCAGAAACTCCATTCTCCAAAACTGAGAAAATAAGAATATTCAGATTAACAAAATCTAATTGATAAAGATCGATAGATAAAAACAAACTGTATTAAACATTTCATTGAGATCATCATAACATTCTTGCACGCTGAGTCATAAACATTCAATTTGCAATTTTTAATATCAAACAAATTATAAATTAACACTAGTCATACAACATGTACTATTTGAGTAATTTGCCAGATCAAGTATTTACTCAAATTGTAGCATAGCATTCTTGGAAATTGGAATCCTGGATTGATGGACCAGATTTAATGTGCTGCAAGATTATTTTGTACCAAATGATTTCAATATTCCTTTTCATTGTCAAAATGACATTGTATGGTGTGTATCCATAATTTCTATGTGCTGGAGCAACCTATAATGAATGGTACCCCCATAGAATCTGCTCTGGAAATTAAGTGACTCACACAGGTAATCAGTGTGAGAATTGATAATATAAAGTTAAATGTAAAAATCTCAAACAGAAAATGGAAATCTATATTGTATGGCAAAGCTTTATGGGCCTGTCCCACTTAGGCGATTTTTCAGGTGACTGTCAATTGCCGGCAGTCGCCTGAAATACCGGCAACTGGAACGGCGACTGTCAGAGTCGAACACACACACACATTACACACATCGCTTTCTTCACCAGCCCGTTATGCAGGCGGGGGACAGGGCAAGCGGGGGGAGCGCTGTCTGAGTGAAATTCACACGGTGCAAAGCTAAGGTGATACAGATGAACAGGAAGGTTGGCGCTGTAATTAAGACGGTAAAGCACAGTGTACGGTAAGTCCTTTAAAGAGGGGGAGAGAAGGGGGGAGAAGGAGTGGAGACAACTTTTAAGAAGCCAGAGATACACGGCTGTGAAGCTCGGCGGACATTTAACATTATCCATGGTTCTGAAAACTACTGCTTACGTTTTTTTTCCCAATGAGCCAATGAAATTCACCGGTCAGCACCGGCTACAACCTACGAGAATCTTCGACCTCCTGGCAACCCACTAGGACCTCCTGGCAACCCACCTATGGCACGAGAATTCTAGCTACTCTCCATGGCAGCTTCATTCTAGTTGCCGCTAATTTTTCAACACGTTGAAAAATTTGTGGCGACCATAATGAGGCCACGAATAGTTCCCAGTTTGCGGAAACTCCTCATGACCATGAAGGCGACTCCTCGGCAACCGCCCGCGAACATGTGGCGACTACATAGTCTCCTGCAGTCGCCTACAAAGTCGCCTAAGTGGGACAGGCCCATATGGTATAGAAGAGGATAATGAGATTTGGGGGAGACAAATTTTTTTTTTTTCTAATTATTTTTATTAGAAGTACGGTAAATTACAATAATACACAACACTTATATCTTAATACATTTTTTATACCGCTTCATTTTTTTGAGCTTTAAGAGAAAGATAGAAGTAAGAAAAGTAAAGAAAGTGCGCAAGAGTCGTGAAGTGCAAGAGAGTGTTGGGAAAAGAAAGCCCCTTAGAAAAGAAGTTAGAGAAGGAAGTAAAGTAAGAAAGTAGACACTAGAAAATAAAGAAAAAGTAGGAACAATCGCAGAAAGGGGATCACCAACCAAGTCTGTTTTTATTGTTTTACCTCCCATTACCAGGTCCTGATACCATTTCTTTATTTATTTATTTTTTAAATTACTATTGCACCTCATGCTTGTAATAGGTCCAGAAACGTAGACCACGTCTTTTGGAATTGGTCTGCTTTACCTGCTAAGAGGAATCTCATCTCTTCCAGATGTAATGTTTCAAACATATTTGATGTCCACATTTTTATTGTTGGTGTGGGCGCATTTTTCCAGAATTTAAGTATGAGCTTTTTTCCCATTATTAGCCCGTAATTGAATAAGTTCTTCTGATACACGTTTAATTCAGGGATACCTTCCGATATTCCAAAAATGATCCATTCTGGTTTTGGTACCAGTTTTATTTTAATTAATTTTGAAAAAATATCAAATATTTCATACCAGAATTTTTGGATTTTTGTACAAAAAACAAAAGAATGCGCTATGGTAGCTTCTTGACATAGACATTTATCACAGATTGGTGAAACATTAGGAAAGATTTTATTTAATTTAGTTTTTGAATAATATAGTCTATGTAATGTTTTGAATTGGATGAGCGTATGTCGTACGTTGATCGAACATTTATGCACCTGTAGTAAATGGTTATCCCAGCTCTCTTTTGAAATTTTTATAGCTAATTCTTGTTCCCAGTCTCTTCTAATTCCATCTGTTGTGGGTATTTCTATGTTTAAAATGATATTATATAAGTACGATATTAGATTAGCTGATTCCGCCTTTGTCTTCATTGCTTCATCTAGTAAGTCGGGAGGCATATTATGATAGTCTTTTGTGTATTTTTTCAGGTAATCACGAATTTGTAGATATTTAAAATATTGGTTATTTTTCAAATTATATTTCAGTTGTAGTTGTTGAAATGATAGTAATTTTCCCAATTCATACAGATCTTCGAGCGTTTTGATTCCCATTCTTTCCCATTGTATAAATGATTTGTCTATGGTTGAAGGGTTAAACGATGGGTTATTAACTATTGGTATTGAGAGAGATAGGTTTCTTAATTTTAGATTCTGTTTTATTTGTTTCCATGTTCTAATTGTGCTATTTATAATTGGATTTTTATTATAATTTTTATTATTCAAATTTATTGGAGAGAGAATAATCGCTCCTATATTACTCGGGGAGCAGTCCCCTTTTTCCATTACAATCCAGTCCGCCTGCTGGGCAGAATTGTCCAGCAGGTGAATCATATTTTTAATATTTACTGCCCAATTATAATACATAAAGTTAGGGAGCGCGAGACCCCCCAACTCTTTTCGTTTATTAAGGTGAGCTCTTTGTATTCTATGGGATTTATAATCCCATATAAAATTTGTAATGTCTGAGTCCAATTTTTTGAAAAACTTTTTTGGGAGATATATAGGTATTGATTGAAATAGGTATAGGATTTGTGGTAAGAAAATCATTTTTATAGCATTTATTCTGCCTATTAAGGACATCGGAAGTGTTTTCCAGAATTTAATCATATTATTTAATTTATTAAGTAAGGGATTATAATTGGCTTTAAACATATCTTGGTAATTTCTAGTAATTTCAATTCCCAAATATTTGAATTTTTCTGTAGCTATTTTAAAGGGGAATTTCCTGAGGTGTGTTGAGTCTTTTGGTTTTATCGACATAATTTCACTTTTGTTCCAATTTATTCTATATCCTGAGAAGGATCCAAAGTCCTCAATTAAATTTAATATATTTGGTATACTAATTTGTGGTTTTGTGATGTACAGTAGTACATCATCGGCATATAGGGATATTTTGTTATTTGAATATTTTGTATTATAACCGTAAATATCCATGTGTGTTCTTATTTTTTCAGCACGGGGTTCAATTACTAAAGCAAATAACAGTGGTGATAATGAACATCCTTGTCTATTGCCCCTTGATAGTTCAAATTTCGAGGATAATATATTATTAGTTAGTATTCTAGCCGTAGGTTTGTTATATAATAGTTTTATCCATGCAATGAAGTTCTCTCCCAATTGGAATTTTTGCAATACTTTAATCATATAGTCCCATTCTACTTGATCAAACGCTTTTTCTGCGTCCAATGAGATGATAGATAACCCTTGGTCCTGAGATTTATGTGAGTGCATTATGTTAAGCAAACGTCTCAAATTATTAAATGAATGTCTCTTAGGTATAAATCCTGTTTGATCCTCATTTATTAGTCTACTAACATACCTGCTTAGTCTACTGGCTAGTGTTTTCGCTATTATTTTTTTTTTTATTTTTTTATTTTTTTTTAAATTTTTATTTATTAGAAGTACATTACATCACAGCCACATACATTAATACTCGTCATTTATATCTTCTTACAATTAATGTACTCCCTTTATTTATTTTTTTTACACTAAAGAAAGAAAAGATTGAAAGAGAGAAGAAAGTGAAGGAAAAAGTGCAAGTGTAGAAAAGTGTAGAAAATGTAACAACAAAAAAAAAGGACGAGGACCCTATGAGAGCAAAATTAAAAACAAAAAGAAAAAGAGTTAAGAAATAGGCCCTAAGAAAAGAAAAGAGAGAGAGAAAAAAAGAAAAACAAATGTTTTTTTTTTTTGAGCATCACGTAAATAGGACATACCAACTCTTCAACTATCATCCCCCCTTACCCGACCTCAATTTTTTATTTTTTTAAAGTACTTTTGCACCCTATGTTTGTAATAATTCTATAAATGCAGACCACGTCAGGTGGAAGTGATCTGGTTTACCTGCTAGGAGGAGTCTTATCTCTTCAAGGTGTAGTGTTTCAAACATATTTGAAATCCACATATTTATAGTTGGTATTGGAGCCTTCTTCCAAAATTTTAGAATTAGCTTTTTTCCAGTTATTAACCCATAATCCATTAATTTCTTTTGAAACACATTTAGTTCTGGATCATCTTCCGTTATTCCGAAGATAATCCATTCTGCTTTGGGTATCAGTCTTGTTTTAAATAACTTTGTAAAGATTTCAAAAATTTCATTCCAAAATTTTTGAATTTTTGTACAGAAGACAAATGAGTGCGCTATAGTTGCTTCTTGGGATTGACATTTATCACAAATAGATGATACGTTTGGGAAAATTTTATGAATTTTAGTTTTCGAATAATATAATCTATGTAAAATTTTAAATTGTATTAAAGTGTGTCTTACATTAATCGAGCATTTATGTACTTTTAATAAGTATTCATTCCAACTTTCCTTTGAAATTTTAATAGCTAACTCTTGTTCCCAGTCTCTTCTGATACCCTCCGTAGATGGTATTTGTACATTTAAGATAATATTGTACAAATATGATATTAAGTTTGCTGATTCCGCTTTTGTCTGCATTGCCTCGTCCAGTACATCTGCTGGGTTATTATGATGATCTTTTATATATTTTTTCAAATAGTCGCATATTTGAAAGTATTTAAAATATTGATTATTTCCGAGTTTATATTTTATTTGTAATTGTTGAAATGAAAGTAATTTTCCAGTTTCATACAAGTCACCAAGCGTTTTAATTCCTAGTCTATCCCATTGTGTATAAGCTTTATCTATAATAGAAGGACTAAACGAAGGGTTATTGACTATAGGTAATAAAAGTGATAAGTTTCTTAATTTTAAATTTTGTTTTATTTGTTTCCAAATACGGATTGTACTATGAATAATTGGGTTCTTATTATAGTTTATGTTATTCAATTTCATTGGAGAGAGGAGGATCGCTCCAATGTTTCTAGAGGAGCAATCCTCTTTCTCCATTACAATCCAGTCTACTTGCTGGGCGGAGTTATCCATCTAGACCCCCCAATACTTGCTTAGTCTACTGGCTAGTGTTTTCGCTATTATTTTTTGATCCGTATTTAACAAAGCAATAGCTCTATATGATCCTGGTTCTATATTTTTATCTTTTTTAAGTATTAATATGATCGTTGATTCTGCTAGTGTTTCAGGTAAATTTTGCTCTTTAAAAGCATGTGTATACATTTTCTGTAATCGTGGAGTAACTATGTCATAAAAAGATTTATAAAATTCATTACTGAATCCGTCTGGTCCTGGTGTTTTTCCATTCTTTAGTGTTTTTATTGTGTCTTCTATCTTCTTAGAAGTAATTTGTGCTCCCAGTTCCTCTTGTTCCCTCAGTTCTAATTGTGGTAGGTTACAGTTATCTAAAAATTCTGAGATTTTATTATTGTCTATTAACGTTTTAGATGTGTATAGATTCTGGTAAAATTGAGCAAATCTTTTATTGATATCCTTGGGTAGTGTTAATAATTCCCCTCTGTCTGATTTAATCTTTAATATTGCATTCTCTTTTTCCCGTTTTTTCAGTTGGCGTGCTAGAAGTTTGTGGGGTTTGTCCCCGAATTCGAAGTGTTCTTGTTTTGTGATTTGAAATAATGTTATAACTTTCTCTGACAGTAATTTATTTAGCTTGAATTTCAATAGTAGGATTTTATTATGTTTATCCATAGTTGGATCTTTAGCATTATCTGTATCTAATTGTTTTATTTGTTCTTGTAAATGTCTTTGTTCATTCTTATTCTTTTTATTTTGATAAGCTTGGAATGAAATAATGACTCCTCTAATAAATGCTTTGAAGGATTCCCATAATAGCATGGGGGAAATATCTGGTGTATCATTTATCTCAAAAAATAGATCCATCTGTTTTTTTAGATATATACTCCCTTGTGGGTCTTTTAAAATTTGCGAGTTAAACCTCCAGAACGATTTATTCATAGACATTCCTTCTAGTTTTAAAGGGGAGACAAATTTAAAGAGCATGGATTCAGGGAGAAAGAAACTTCAATGGAGCAAATGGAAATTCTAAACCTCTGATTTCTCTTTGGGGACAACCTGCATAATAGACCCACAAATGCAGTTATAAAATGTTTACTTTAACAATATCAACATGTTTCCAATTTTACTTATTGGAAAAAAAGTCAAACTTAAGCAATTTTTCATCAGTTTAACTTTTAGATTCATAACAAACAGTATACAGTAGTCATAGTCATAGCGTGGAAACAGGCCCTTCGGCCCAACTTTCCACATTGTCCAACATGTTCCATCTACACTAGTCCCACCCACTGGTATCTCTCCACTATCCTTTACTCTTTAAATTTGTCTAAATGTTTCGTAAATGTTGTGATAGTACCTGCGATAGTATAATATATTTCTAAATTAATTATGACAATTAAAGTTTTAACTAATTTAAAAAATATTCCCTCACAGTAAATACTCTTATGTTTTGGAATTGCAATGAAAGAATCTTCTGGATGTTTAGAAGTTAAACTTTTTTTGTAAAAATCTATTCACATCAACAGTAAGTGCAAACCATGTCTTGGTAAGGATAAACTTATTTAAAGTTACAATTACTCACAAAAATGGCCTCTTGGTTGCTGCTGAAAAATTGTTGACATTGATAATGCACCTTCTAAACAAGTGCAGATAGAGGATTTTTTGTGATTTGTTCACATGAAAGAAATTGTGGATGAATATAAAGGTCAAGGTGACTTGAACAACTGATGCCATGACTGGAACTCACTTACTCAAACATTTTTTTTTTGGGGTGAAAACATTTGGGGAAGTCCAGGCCTAGGTTTGATCCATTGAGGCATTAAATGTAAAATAATTTTCACGAGACATTAATTAGTATTTATCAATATTTGCAAGTGCTGCTTTGGTGACTGCGGAGCCTTTGAGCAAGATGTGATCTGAGATGTAATAAACTAATTATGGTGAAAAACTTTTAAAAACTAGCACTGTATTTAGCATGTAAATGATTACAGAGAAGGTTAATGAAGTGTACATAAAATCATGAAATTATGTGTTTGTGAATTAGTAACAAGCAAACATCAATATATTGTCAGCACTAAAAGGGCACAATAGATGATAGGGCACAATAGATGATAGGAATACTTGACTCGGGCAGTGTACTAAAATACAGAATCATTGTGGAAAATGTGAGAGTTGGAAGAGTTCAATATATTCTTGTATTACAAAACATTTTGAATGGAAGGAATCAAAAGAGAAAATGTTGCGAACACTTGCAGATCAGGCAACAAATGTGACAAGAGAAACTATATTAACATTTCAGCTCAAAGATCCTTTGTCAGAATTTCTTCCCGGTTCTGATCTTCAACCTGAAACTGTAAAGGCTCTGTCTCACGGTGTTGCGATCATCGGCGGTGAAGCGCGGCGTCACCGGTAGAGGGGACCGCACGGATGCTGCGCGGGGACCGAGTGATTTAAGTACGGCTGGTCCCACGAGCTTGCGGTAAGTAAAAACAAAGGGCGGGCCGACTGCGATGACGTAATTTCGGATCTGCGGGGCTGTGGCGGCGGCAGTGCTGATCGCGGTGCTGTGGCGGTGGCTGTGGAGGCGGCTGTGCGGCACACGTGACTCACTAGTGGCGGCTGTGGCGGCGGTGGTCGTGCCTCACTGGCGGAGGCTGTGGCGGTGCAAGTTCGACGCACGGCGCTCGTGCCGCACTGGCGGCGGCTGTGGCGGCGGCCGTGCTGCACTCGTGCCTCACTGCCGGCGGCTGTGCGGTAAGAACATATTTTTGAACAGTGTTGGTTTTATTTTAGCACCGTGCGGTGTTGGGAACAACGGCGCACGACCCCGGCGGCGGGCGTTTGACCGAGCCCGCGGTCTCTGGCGGCCCAGGAGCGGTAGATTGTTCCTATTTTGCCGCCAATGACCGCAGACTCGTGAGACAGGCCTTTAACTCTATTGCTCTTTCTGCAGGTGCTGTCTGACCTGTCTTTCCAGCATTTTCCATTTATATTTCCATTTCCTAGCATGTGCAGTTTTATCCCATCTGACCTCTGATGGTAACAGTTGCAGATGACCCTTACTCTATTTAAAGGTGGCAAACAAAAAACATGTCAAGAATATTCTTGACTGGGTAGATATTGCTGGCTATGGCTATTCTGGGTGGAACGTACAAAGGGAAAAAACATTCAAGAAATAGCAAATGGAGAAAATGCAATGGAAGATTTGAAAGCTGAAAGGGAGGTACAGAGTGAGAAGCTGAGGTAAAGAAAAATATAAACACGCACAAGGTTATAGTAGGATAGAGTGCCCGTGGAGAACTGGGAGGTAGATAATTCCAAATGTCATAGATGTAAAGAAACCTATGCAACTTTACATTTAGGAGAAAAAGAAAGCACTTGAACTGAAACACAACAGATTACCTACCCTGACCACACCATCTGAATGACCTGTGACTATAACGTTCTGTGTGTCCCATTCATTCATCTCAGATACACAGCAACATAGAATCTGCTGACTGCGTCCTGTAAACGTATTCACGTTCACCGCCGGATTCCCATTGATGTTCCACACTTGAATGTATGTCCCAGCACAAGAAACAATATCTCCCTATTTAAAATTAAGTAGAATCAGAACCATTTTTACTGAAAGTGAAAATATTACAATTACATATTACAATTATTTTACTTTAAAAGATCATCAAATTCCATTAAATAACATAAATGGCACTACTATTATTAATTCATCTATTCCAGAACAATTAAAGATGAACAATCTGCCATTGCTATCTGGAGCTCCCAGTTGCTAGCCATTTTAAATCCTCCTCTCATTCCCACACTTGACGGTCTGTGGAGAAGCAATCACCTTCTTCACTGCCAGGATGGGGTCACCCAGCAGCTCATCTTCCACCCTTGTCGTCCACAAGCCAACGGCATGGACCCTGAATTCGGGTAAATTACACTTCTTTGCCCCCTTTCACTCTCCTTCTGATCGACCCTAATTGTCTCACACTCGCCCTTACTTCTAACTGCCCCCATTTCACCTTTTGTTCCCCCTCCCCCTCCACAATCCATCAGCCACACACTCCTTGTACTGTGTCCCCTCCCACCAACTGTTCCCATCTTCTCACCTTACTTCCCTTATTTGGACCCATGCTTCACCTTCCCATTCCAATCAGATTCCATCATCTGCAGCCCTTTGTTACCTCCATATAAAACCTCCCAGCCTGTCACCATCTCCGCCCTTCCCTCCCCCACCTAACTCCATCTGCCGATCAACGAGCCCTCACCTACCACTTACCAGCTCTTGCTCCACCCATTCCCTCTTTATACTGACTTTCTCCCTCTTTCAGTTTCTATGAAGGATCCTAACCCAAAACTTCAACTGTTCATTTCACTCCACTGATGATGATCGATCTGCAGAGTTCCTTCAGATCCCACTATATGCAGTCTCCTATATCCATGAACAATAAATGCTGGCCTTCTCAGTAATACCATATCCCAAGAAAGAATTATTAACATTTCAGATAAAAGCAGTTAATTAAAAAAACCCAATAAAGATCCTTTAACAATGCATGCAGATCTCAGTTATAGCAGCATAATACTTTGAATATAAATTACAGTACTTCAAGCATTTCAAATAAATGCATTTTTATTGATTTATCTTTGCTTCTGAAAGTGAAGATATCCATTTTATAACATACTGGGAAAAGAATGCACAAACACAGCAACTTAAAATTAAACTTGAAGCTGTTGACTACTTACCACTGTTTACAATATTTTAAGCTTGAAAGGGTTCAGAAAAGATTTACGAGGATGTTGCAGGCTGAGTAGGAGTGTAGGAGGATGAGGGGAGATTTTATAGAAGTATACAACATCATGAGAGGAATAGATCGGGTAAATGCACAGAATCTTTTACCCAGAGTAGGGGAATCGAGGACCAGAGGACATAGGTTCAAGGTGAAGGGGAAAAGATTTAATAGGAATCAGAGGGGTAACTTTTTCACATAGGTGGGTGTATGGAACAAGCTGCCAGAGGAGGTAGTTGAGGCTGGGACTATCCCATCATTTAAGAAGCAGTTGGACAGGTACATGGATAGGACAGGTTTGGAGGGTTATGGACCAAGCGCAGGGGAGCTGGGACATTGTTGGCTGGTGTGGGCGAGTTGGGCCGAAGGGCCTATTTCCACACTGTTTTACTCCATGACTCTAAGATGGGGATAGTGTTCTAGCACTTACCGTTAATTCATTAATACACAAAGCAGACACTGGTGCCCTGTGGCCTCGCAGCTGGGTGACAAAGGACAGCTTATTCAAATCCCAAATAATACATGTTCGATCTCGTGATCCACTGACAATTATGTGATAGGCTGATGAAGCAGTTAAACAAGTGACTGCATCAGTGTGCCCGTGGAGTGCCTAAAATAAAATTAGATATTATTGGTTTTACATTTTGTTCGAATTTGCAGCTATTTAACTGAATTAACCAAGGCTCACAATATAAAATATGCAGATGTGTAACTATGAATCATAAACAGAAAGTTCTGGAATAACTTAGTATCCTACAAGACAGAAATAGAATTTTTGTTGTAAACCATTTCTCTTTCCGCAGAAATTAATCAGTCAGTTCGAAAGCTCATCAGCTTGGAATACTCACGGTATTTCTCTCTACTGATGGTGTAGCTGAATATTTTCTTAATATTTTGTTTTTTTACCAACAAAGGTTCACAAATTACTTGGACTTTTAAAGTTTTTCCTTCTGTCTACCTTTTTTGTTCCGCTGTGAAACTAATTTATATGAACCCATTTTCAAACTGAGTTTTTGACATAAAAGTTATGTATACACTTTAGATAAAGTCACTGAACCAAATGGTGAGAATGAAGATCGATTAGGGAGAAACTATGGGTATCATTTGCTCTAATTGAGTTAGCTGATTAGAGATCGTCAACATGGAAATTATACAATTATTTTGAGGTGCTGACAAATGACATATAAAAGTAGGTCGATGATACAATGGATACAAGTTAAATAATATATAGAACATTGTCTTGTTAAGAAGGAACAAAGATGAAAATGAAAATGTAAGTATTAGTGACTGGTACCCTGGTCACCTTTATCCACCTATCACTTCCCATGCTTCATTCCAGCTACCCCTCTCTTTATCAGCAATCTGAATTAATGATAATTTATTGTCAATGTACCTAGGATTCCAAGGTACAGTGGAAACCTTTATTTTGCATACAACCTAGGCAGTACACAAGTGTCGTCACATGTTGGTGCCGACAAAGTTACAAAAGTATCGAACAGTCCTATTTACTGCCTGCATGTGGAAGCAGTCCCTTACATCTGTCCCCTGCACCGATCAGTTGGAAGGGTTCTGACCCGAAATGTCCGTGATTAGTCACTGATGAGAACTTAACTTGTGCTCTTAAAATAAATTGCTAATTACAGATTTTCCATGGAAGTTAGCATACATTTACAGTAAGAGTTGGAGTGACCCCGACTAAAGGTCTCCATGTTCTTTACCATAATATGATACAGGTCCACCACCAATTTTCCGGCAACTGGTGGTCTGGCACCTCCTTTAATCTGGTCAAAATTACGAGAGTGCACTTGAAATCCTCCTCAGAAGTCCCCCCAAAAATGTGGTGCCTAAGCCGGGTGAGGCAGCCCATCTCAATCTCATCGGAGACCACCTTGGCACCTCTAATTTAACCCTTGCGACCGGGGCACTGGTACTCAGGCATGGCCAAAGCAAGCTGATCTGTACCCATAGCTAACTATCGCAGCCACCTTTGCAGGCCGGTATCTCGGCTTCCCAAGGCCGTGACCTCATTGGTCCGGCAAAACGGATAATACGGCAAGGCTCTGGAACCTAGGGAGCCAGAAACTCACTGGTGGTACTACCAGCAGGATTTTAAAGACCCACTGTGAAGCTCTTCGATTTTCCTTCAGTTTTCAGTGAGGATGAGGCAATATTAAGTGGTTGTTGATAAATACATAAAAAGATGATAGAGATGATGATAACCAATCCAATTTCTGAGAAGTGAATTCATTGGGAAGCAATTTCCACTCTACAATACTCCATCTATGGCTTGAAGTAAGACATTTATGCACAATATTTTCAAAGGCAGCATAATTGTCTCTGTGTCACTTGTGACTAAGTCAAACAATTGTGGGTCTTGTCTCATTCCAGAGACTGACATTCCTGTGAGTAATATTCAGCATCAGTTGCTTGTTAGAGATGCTGTCCGTTGGAAAAGATGTTAAATGGAGATGTATAAAATGCTAGTCCTTTGTTTAAATTTACCAACAGATATTTTCATTTTTCATGAACTCAAACGCACCTGTTTCAGAGTCAGAGTCTTGGCCTTTTCCTTGGAGGTACTCATTTCCCAAACGCAGATTGCAGTACTTGTCCCTCCTGTGACAACCAATTTTGGGTTTGGACAAATTGCGCAGAGAATCTGTCCCCATTCACTTAAGCATTCATACACTATCAAGGCCTATGAAAAAGAAAGAAATTATATAACAGTCCATTACTTTAAACATGAAACAAAAACAAATGTAAATTAAATTATTCAAATCAAATGCTTTTGCATATTAAAAGAGCATTAGTACTCCAACATTAATATAGCAGGAAGGGGAGTGCTGGAATCAGGGGAGAGTTGATGGCTACATGAAGACAAAAATGGGATTAGATGTTTGATGTTCAGCAAATACTCGGTGGGCCGATGAACCTATTTCCATGATGTATGACTCTAAGACAAACAGAAGACAAATTCATGTGTGGTTCCACATAAATGCTGATGAAAATTCATTATGTTTTTCCTTCCTCAGTTGCTGCCTAATCTGTTGACTGGTTCCAAGGTGTTCTGTTTAGCTACATAATACAAATTCGTTATTTTAAAGAAGACACTTTTGAAAGTATGCTTATATCATTTTAACCAACAATTAATATTCCCTGTACAGGTAGTTCTCCTATAATGCATGACACAACATGGATATGAGGAAGTGATGAATTAGGGAACACTATTTGAATTACATTTGCCCAATTTATTACATAGCAATTTCAATTAGGAACTATAGAGAACCACTTGAAAGTTATTGTGAAAATTGTCAAGCAGAAATAAAAACTCCCTCTTGGATTTAAACACTGTGGGCAAAAAAACCCTGTTTACATGTAATTTCCCCAGAGTAATCAGGCACTATTGTCTCTTAAGAATACAGCTGGAACTTTACCTGTGGGTGGCCACTTAAATTCACAAGCAATCGATTCCATTCACAGTTGTGCAACAATTCTCAAATAAACAATGTAACATACAGCCTTCAGTATTTTTAGCTTGTCATAAAAAATAATTATTGCAATTGAAAAGACCTTTACTTTAAAAAATCCTGTAGGAAAAATAAATTAGTTATTCAAAGTTTTAAGCTCTCCAGTCTCTAAACCCTACCCCCCGTTAACACAATTTAAACAGTAAGATTAAACAAGAACTTACCAGTTTGAAGTTTGATCTTTATTTTATGAGGAGTTACGGTGAGCGATTACGTGAAGAAGTCCCGCCAGGGCGCATGTACATCAATCTTCAAAGCAGCGGCGTGAAAAACACAGTAACTATAGCCAAAGTAATATAGTAAGACTCAGAAGACTAGAACTACCATATGATCTTTGAGATTATGAGGGCCGGGAGCGGAAGGCACGTAATCGCTCACCGTAACTCCTCATAAAATAAAGATCAAACTTCAAACTGGTAAGTTCTCGTTTAATCTTACTATTTTACTTCGGAGTCACGTGAGTGATTCCGTGAAGATTTCAAAGCACTGTGATTTTTATGCCGTAGAAACAGATCCATACAACACACTGCTTCAGTTGACAGAGTATAAACAAATAATGTATTCAACATAGTTTGAGTTATAATAATAATAATTTTAATAACAAACAGAAAATAACGACACCTCTTTCCCAGGTGAAATTATAAAACTGAACCCAAAATGGTGTGCCCAAACCCTGTGGTTGTGAGAACAGGTTTGTTATAAATCCTTTGAAAAGTTCCTTCATTGGACCATCCTGCGACCCCGAGGATTTGCTCTAAAGGGACGTCCAGTACCCTCGATGCGGATGTTGATGCCGCCCTAGTGGAGTGAGATTTAAACACATCAGTGTCCACTCCAGCACAATACAAAACCTGTTTCAGCCACCTAGAAATGGTCTGTACAGACACCTTTTTATGAGTTTTTTTGTGGCTGATGAGCATCGTTGTTTCGGAGCCTCTAAGGCTCTTGGTGACCTCAATATACTGACGTAAGTGCGTAACCACACATAGTCGCAGGTCAATGGGGTATGCCATAAAACTCACTTTGATCCCGGCCGTCCCTGGCCTGCTTTGTTTGATTAGATCATAAACATAAAATGTAATATTATTTACAAAAGAAATCATGCTGCCCAGTCTTAGGTTTTGTAATGTCTGGACCCGTTGCGCTGTAACGAGCGCCATCAACATGACCACTTTAAGTGTTAGTTTTTGGAAAGACAGAGATGTAATTGGAGCCCATTGACGAAGTAGTGTGAGAACTATGCTCACATCCCATATTTCCGTATATCTAGGTCTAGGAGGGTTCTTGTTAAAAATTCCCTTCATAAATCGAGACACCAATGGATGAGATCCAACAGAATCTTGTCCCGATCTCTGCCCTAAATAAGAGGACAATGCACTCCTAGCACTATTAATGGCACTGTAACTTAATTGCTCGTCAAAATGTAATGTGGCAAGGAACTCCAATACATTAGATATGCTTGCAGTATGATAAGATATATTTGACTGTAAGCAGAACATTTCCCATTTCTTAATATGATACATATTGTTTCTTAGTACTACCCCTCCAGGCTGCTGTAATCACATCCACTGTACGACCTGATAGTCCGAGCCCCTGGAACGGTCTTGTCAGAATCTGCAAATCAACAAATTAATACGATCATGTAAAGGGTGACTTTCTCCGTCACAGGGTGAACCAATAACTTGCTGCATTTGGGAATAACCATAAATGGCTGATTCATTAGTCTCAGAACCAGTGGGAACTACCAAAATGCCTGAAGTGGAGTGCTGCTCAATTTTATTGAGACATCGACTGATGTCTCAATAAAATAAACTGAGACAGAATGGAGGAAAAGTGTAGAAAAACATACCTCCCCAGTGTAGCGAGAATGCATCCACCGCTACTGCCCCTGGATCCGGTTCCCAAGAGACATATTTTGGTACCTGGTGATTCAGCCTGGATGCAAATAGATCAATGTCTGTTAACCCAAATTGGGTCACAACTCTTTTAAAAAATGTTGGATTCAGCATCCATTCTGTGTTGTCATTAAATTTCCTTGACCTAGTATCTGCCACCATGTTTTCTCTACCTGGTAAATATATAGCTGAGACCCAGATGTCTCTTGCGATGCACCAATGCCAAATAAGGTTAGCCAGACTATCAAATGATAACGACT
The DNA here is from genome assembly GCA_038087875.1 of Malacoraja senta. Classification (NCBI taxonomy): domain Eukaryota; kingdom Metazoa; phylum Chordata; class Chondrichthyes; order Rajiformes; family Rajidae; genus Malacoraja; species Malacoraja senta. The sequence goes on from JAXLNO010004246.1 coordinate 493,927, forward strand.
TAATTCCACCCATGTGATTGATATATGCCACTGCCGTGGTGTTATCAATCTGGAGCCGAACATGTAAATCATGCATTGTTGAACAGAATGCTCCAAACATTTCTAAATAATTGATTCAGTGTAACTGGAGAATTACTGCCTCCTGCGCATTCCATCTGCCTCCACAGCTAGAGTTGGTATCAGTGGCTCCCCATCCGAAACCACTCACATCAGTTTGCAAAACAACCGAGGGTTGATTAATCAGAATGTTACTAGAACAACGTGAGACATTTGTTATCCACCACTGTAACTCAGTGATAGCTTCAACTGGCAACTGCATTAGTCTATCGAAATGTCCTGCATGTTCTTTGAGTGCTTGTTCCTTAGCTCGCTGCAAATTTTGATAATGTAAAGGCCCAAATTGTACTCAGGTATGGCCGCCACTAGTTTACCAATAACACTAGCCACTCTTCGGATAGAGGGTTGCTGTTCATCAACCAGATTGCTACAAGCTTCAATTAATTCTAACCTTTTGGTTCTAGGCAGTGTTACTGACATGTTAATTGAATCTATGGTGAACCCCAAATAATCAATGTTAGTTGATGGTTTCAACTTGGATTGGTTGGGTGGATGAGGAACCCCAACCTCTCGAACATCTGTCTGGTGACTGACACAGAAGATTCTGCTTCTTCCTGTGTGTTACCTATAATCAAAATATCATCCAAGTATGCCATTACAATGTGATTCTGTGCCCGGAGAAGTCCCAATACTGGTTTCAACAGTTTGGTAAATAATCTAGGGGCTGAGGTTAACCCATTAGGTAAAGCTTTAAACTGCCACAATTGTCTCATCCAATAAAATTTCAAATATCTACGGTATTTGTAATGCATTGATACTGAATAATATGCATCTTTCAGATCTATACTTGCCATATAACATCGTTTAGAAACCAATTGTTTAGCATTAATGAATGTTTCCATTTTTAAATGTTTATACTGGACATAGGAATTCAGTTGGGTTAGATCAAGAATGACCCGACACCCACCATCCTTCTTTTGCCTGGGAAATATATTCGACACAAACTGCTGAGACTCATGTACTGTTCTTTCAATTACCCCTTTGGTGAATAACGTTTTAATTTCATTATTAACTTGTAAAGTTTCTGGTTTTGAAAATACCAATTTCCGACATGGTATATGTTGAGTGGGTGGATTTAAATCTAAAATAAACTCAATTCGGAACCCCTGAATGCTGTCCAGTATAAACGGATCTGATGTTATACAGCACCATTCATCATAAAACAATTGCAGTCTGCCACCCACTGGTGACTGGTGTATAGAGGATATGTCCTGGACAAGTCCAACTGCTCGTACGTCCATGGTTGCTAGATACCTTTGCCTCCGTATTTTTGGTGGAGTAAACGGCGGTGCCCGCGGCCAATATCGCACTGATGGGAATCCACGGCTTGTCTCTTGCCCTGCTCCTGTGTCTGTGACCCGTTTGAATGGGTATGACCGACGAAGTTGCATCCTGCTGATTGGATGTGCTTTTATAAGACCGACGGTCTTAGCCTCATCTGCCAAGTCCTTGACCTGTTTTGCCAGATCTTCTCCAAACAGGTAGTTTGGCGGCTGTACATTGGATGACTTACATAATGCTGCAAACTTTGGATTTAATGTCGGTTTAAAGGCATTTTTCCTTAAACAGCAGAGCCAACGTATCCTAATGTGTGTCTGATAATGGTGTTCCTTCCACTGACCGCCCAAATGACGTTATTCCTGACCCTATAAGTCTTAGGATCTTTTGCAGCCTTATTTCTTGAGATCGCATAGTTACCCCCATTTGGCCCCAAATGGCCTGGTTCACGGTGTGCACTTTTAGCGCTGCACAATTCACAGGTGTTTCATATATTTTTATGGTTTCGTCCATCATTGAGTCTTGGAGCTGGTGAGAGGCCATATAGTTAATGTTATTGGCCAGACTTTCTTCCATGGCTTCACCAGTCCCTGCCGGTATGGCGAATTTACAAGCCACATCCGGCACACCTGGAGCGATGCTCTTGTGCTTTGGGGTATGCTCTTCAGCTATACTCCCAACTTCAGGGTCAGTCTCATACTGCCCTGGCTCTCCCTCTTCATAAATGAGGGAGGAATCATGCAACCCTTCACAAGGCACTGCTGGTATGGACCCCAATGCAACCCCATGGATAAATTGTTCCTCCTGTTGATACAGGTCAGCCTGTATTTCCCTTTACTGGAGGTTGCTACCATGGTCTTATGGGGTGTCCCTTGAGTAAACTCACTCTGAAAGACTTCATGCTGGAGCACCCCTGCTACCATGTTCTGTATAATGTCCAGCCGTCCCCAGACATCTTTCATTGTAGGAGGAGTGTCCTCTTGGTCTGACTCATCTGAGTCCACGGGCCTTACAGATTTCCTTTTTGCCTTCCTCCCGACTGGAGTGGCAATGGTGCTCTGTATTGGCACCAAGGTTTCTGCCGCTGGCTGATCTGCCGGCAGCTTCGGAGGTGAACTAAGCGCCCGCCCGCTGACTGTACTCCCGTGTTCTGACAGAGATTTTCCCGGCGGCGCGTCTCCCTCTCCCTCTCGTTGCCATTTTTACACAGAGTTCTGTAGTTTTACTTACAGAGCTCTGTCTGTTCGCAATAAAGTTTTTTTTAAACTTACTTGCGAGTTTTTAACTTACCACTGGTGGAGCTGCGCTCTCCAGCCCGTGTCTGCGCCATGCGTCTGACGTAATGACGCGCATGCGCCCTGGCGGGACTTCTTCACGGAATCACTCACGTGACTCCGAAGTAAAATTGTGTTTATAATGCAATTATCAATAATACGGGGTTTCTTTGGAATGCAACTATCATGTTGCAGAACTACCTGTACTCTTTCTTGGGATTAAAAAAAAAACATCATTATAAAACAGTTAAAGACAAAAAGTGCCGGAGTAACCCAGCGGGTAAGGCAGTATCTCTGAAGAATATAGACAGGTGATGGGAATCTTCTTCAGACTGCTCAAAGAGCAGGACAGCAGCAATAATCACAGGGGGAACAGTGAGAGAGGGTCAGAGGGAGGACGATAAACTCTTCAAAGTAGGGAAACCTTGAGGAGATTTTGCAGTGGAGCAGTAAAATGCAGACACAAGGAAATGCAGATGCTGGTTCACGAAAACAAACACAAAGTGCTGGAGTAACTCAGCCGGTCAGGCTGCATCTCTGGAGAACATGGATAGGTGATGTTTTGGGTCAGGACCCATCTTCAGATTGCGTCTGTGCCGACCACCAATCACCAGTACGCAATAGATTAGTGTTATCCCTATTTCGCATCCAGTGCCGACACACTATGGGTAATTTACAGATGTCAATTAACCTACAAACCCACATGGCATATGATGTGGGAGAAATGTGGAATTCTCTGCCACAGAAGGCAGTCAAAGCTAATTCACTGGATGTTTTGAAGAGTGTTAGAAATAACTCTTAGGGCTAATGGAATCAAGGGATATGGGAAGAAAGCAGGAACAGGGTACTGATTTTGGATGATCAGCATGAATGGCCCAATGGTCTACTCCTGCACCTATTTTCTATGTTTCTATGTTTAAAACTGGAGAACCCAGAGGAAATCCATGCAGTCACAGTGAGAATGCACAAAGTTGACACAGACAGCGCCTGAGGTTGGGATCATATCCATATCTCTGGCACTGTGAAGCGGTCTCTTCCTGCAGTGCCATTGTGCCATCCTAAAACATAAAAACAAACTGTATAGAAATTAAGTATTAGAGTGAAAAAATAACTTTAAAAATGCATTTGATGTAAATCTGAAATAAAAGCAGAAAATGTTGGAAACACTCAGCAAGTCAGGAAGTATTTGTGGACTGAATTACAAAATGTTTTGAAGATGCTTCTTGAATCTGAAATATTAATAAATGGAAAATAATAACCAAGTTTTTCCTTTACTATGGAGACTGCTTATGAGAGAGCATCATATTTAATAAAGATCTCGACATACCTTATCAGATTCATAATTTGCAACTCTGCAACTAAGATCTGCATATCCCCAGGCAAATGTTTTGTTCCAAATGGGAGGAATCAGGACTTTGTTTTGTTCTACTGCTAGAATGCCTTTTTCTGTAAAAATGATCTGTCCTACTGGTTCCTTAAGTTCTGGAGAGAGAAAAAAAAAGCCTATTTAAACAATGCCAGCCAAGCATACTTCTGCAGACCAGTGTAGAGATTCAGCAAAGTAAATTGAAAAAAAAGAAAAAAAACTATAAAAAAAAGATAAAGGACTCATGGTTGAAAGATGTGTGGTCATTATAAAATTACTATTCTAATATTTAAACGCGGTCTTATTTGATTGAATAGGTTTCATTCTACTGCACCTCTTATTGAATATAACAAGAAGCAAAATGAGGGTCAATGCACAAAACTGGGACCAATTTGTTAAAGGTCTCCACCTGCTGGCACTCAAAGCCCTTTTAGCAGCAGGTTTTAGGCAGTTTTAATCCAGATTTCATCGCCATAAATCTCACTTAGATATTGCAGAATAAATAAAAACATGAGTACAGTGGGGGGGGGTCAAACAATCAGAAATACCAGTACAATGCTGGACACTATTTTGGATAAAACAATTTAAGTAATAAGCAAAACATTGTAAGAGAACCATAGCATATTGGCTAATGCAGAAAATGGTAATGTAGGAATGTGAATCACATTTATCAGTGGTCATCTTCAAATATGCTTAATCTAGAAATTCTTTCTTAACAAAAAAGTCTTACTAAATATGAGGAGCTTAATAAACAAGTAACTGGTACCTTTGACAGGTGCCAATGATGGTCTAAGATTATCCAAATGATGAAAGAAGACTTTATCCATGGCACAGCTCAGAGAGGTTGGTGCAACGGAAGCGTCTCCATTAATCCTGCTCCGTGTTCTTTTTGGCGGATGCGGCTTTTTAAATAACTGTATGGAGGGGAAAGAAAGCGATTAAATACATTTTCATTTCAGTGAACTTCATTTTACATGTCATTCTCTTAATAAAGCTTCCAGTATCAAACGCAAGATAATATCATGGACAAGCATAACATGTACCTACTGTGTTGAGAACTATGAAAGTTTTCAATAATCTATCAGTAACATTTTTAATTCATCACAAGTTATCAGTCTTAACTAAAATACTTGGAAGATTTCTTAACTTTGTTAAAATATAATCAGTAACCAAATAAACCAACAAGACTTTTAATAGAACATTTTTCATCTTAGTAAGTGGAAAATAACAATCTCACTAAAATGGAATGCAAAAATCAAATTTTCAATTATGCTATATACTTAACCCCTTTCTTTTCATCTTTTTTTGAAGATCGTTTCAAGGGGAGTTGGCAAATCTGCCCACAGCATTTCTAATACATTTGATTATAATGTGCTTCAGATTCCAGCATGCATTTTCTTGGATTCAAAAGTTTTCAGGTTAGGTTGCTGTGACCAACTGCAGGGATGAGTGCTGGAGCAATGCATGTTCACTATCAACAACGCAAATGAGAAGATCAAAAGTAATAGATCTAAGTTTGCAACTGATACTCAGCTAGGTGGCAGTGTGAGCTGGGATGAGGATGAAGAGATATAGGTAGACAAAGTGACAATCATTTATTTCATTTCTTGCAAAATTAATTATTGGCTTTAAAGTAAACTCTTTACTTAATTATGTTTTACAAAAATTCATATAAGTAACATCTGAAAAATGTATGGTTGGTTATGAGGGAACTTGCTGAAATTAGTCAAACTAACTGGACATTTCACTCGAGTGTGCAAGGTAAATTTGCACGGCCCCCTTTGATGGAGAATATTACAAAACAGACCTGACATGCAACTTGAGAGCCTATTAATTTCATATGGCATTTACACACAGGAAATAGGGAAGGTTATCATATTATTTTTTAAATATTCAACTTTGGCTTAAAGTTTTTATTTGTTTATGTTTCTTTTCTTTTTAAACACACATACGGCAATGTTGATAGCATTTAAATGTTTGAAAATCGCAAATATTTAAGAAAAATCTTCAGATGTGATGTGGAGTCGAGAGGAATGGATGTGGTGAGGATGTTTCCACTAGTGAGAGAGTCTAGAACCAGAGGTCATAGCCTCAGAATAAAAGGATGTTCCTTTAGGAAGGAGATAAGGAGGAATTTCTTCAATCAGAGGGCGGTGAATCTGTGGAGTTAATTGCCACAGTAGGCTGTGGAGGCCAAGTCAATGGATATTTTCCAAGGCAGAGATAGATAGATTCTTGATTAGTATGGGTGTCAGGGTTTGTGGGAGAAGGCAGGAGAATGGGGTTGAAAGGAAGAGATAGATCAACCATGATTGAACGGTGGAGTAGACTTGATAGGCCGAATGTCCTAATTCTGGTCCTAATACTTATGAATTTATGAATTCAACAGGACAGAATTCTGTCCCCTTTCTATCAAAGGCTGTCAGGGAATTCCAGGGTTGTGCCTCAGCAGAGAGCCTTCCTACATCTATTTGCTGCCAAAGTCTTGCTCCATCATGCTGGATGTATCCTATCCAGGCAAAGTGCCATTTGTATTCAGTCCAAGTAACTATGAACAGGCTGGATTTAACAGATGAGTTAGTACTCAGCCATTGTGGCAAACACTGACTGTAATTCAGGTGAACTCCATGGAAAAGGACAAAAATACTTGTAGTGTCAGATTCCAGTTTTTTTTTAAACTAGTGTCAAGGACCTGTGCTCTGGCACCAAATTGGCCATATGGAAATTATGAAGTGATGTTCATCTGGGACTCCAGTTCAGGGAAAAAGCCTATAACCCAGGAAACAAGATATGATCTTGTCTTGAGAAGAAGGTAAAAGAAAACAGTAACTTGCATTAGCATGCTACTGTAATAATGGAACATGTCTTTGTGTGCACCATAAAGACAGGTGCTAGGACCTTTGTTGTAGTGTACATCAATGTCTTGGATGAGAATGTTGTTGACCTGATTAGTAAGTTTGCAGACAAGATGCAAAGTGCTGGAGTTGTGGATGGCAAAGAATATTGTCTGTGGCTTAGATGATCCTGAAGGTTGAGCAGAGCAGTGGCAGATGGAATTAATCTAGATAGGTATGATGTAATGCACGTTGGGAAGTCTCAGGCAAAAGGTATAGAAGTGTGAAAAAGCACACCTCCAGATTCAGGGACAGTTTCTTCCCAACTGTTATCTGGCAACTGAATTATCCTACCACAACGAGAGAGCAGTGCTAAACTACTATCTACCGCTTTGATGACCTTCGAACTTTCCTTGATTGGAACTGGCTGGCTCGACCTTGCACTGAACGTTATCCTCTTATCATGTATCTATATACTGTAAATGGCTCAATTGTAATCATGTGTTGTCTTTCTGCTGACTGGATAGCATGCAATAAAAGCTTTTCACTGTACCTCTGTACTTCTGACAATAAACTAAACCAAGATTAAACTGAAATGCTGATAAGACATATACAGTGAATGGCAGGAACTTTAAGAGCATTTATGTAGAGAGGAATCTGGGGATGCAAGCGCACAGCTCACTGAATCTGGTGATAAAGGTGAATAGAATGGTTAAGAAGGCATTTGTTATGCTTGCATTCATAGACTGGAACATTGAGTGTAAGGGTTTGAAGGTCATGTTGCAGTTGTAATATTGTGTAGTTCTGGTAGCAGTGCAAAGAATGAAGTAGCAGTGCAAAGAATGCTAAAGAGATTCACCAAGATGTTGCCTGAAATGGAGGGCTGCGATTATTGGAAGAGATTGAATAGTCTGTATTTATTCTCATTGGAACATATGAAGCTGAATGGTGATCTTATAGAGATTTATAAAATTATGGAGGGCATCAAATGGATAGATAGACATAATTCTTTTAGCCCCAGGGCAGAGGAGCATTAGAGCAGATCTGAGGGGTAAGCTTTTCCCATAGAGGGAGGTGGTTATCTGGGTTGAGCTGCCAGGAGAGATGGTAGAAGTAGATACAATTACAGTGTTTAAAGATTATTTGAACAGGTACTTAGATAGGGAAGTCACAGAGGGATACAGGCCTAATGCAGTGAAATAGGATTAGCATATACAGGCATTATGATTGTCATGTGTAAGGCGAGCCGAATTTTAGAATTAGTAGATTACAACACTTGGATGGTATTTCAGCCAAGTGAAGTTTAATGAATTGTCTTAGGGGTTAACTGTACTTTGGTCTCTTGATTAGCGAATAACTGTTATTCAGGATAGAGGAGAGATGGGAAAAAATTACACTGACTGAGCTCTTGAAGGGTTATAAAAGTTCGAGAAAGATGGAAGGGTAAATCCAAAAATAGATTTCAATACAAGAAGACATTTAAAAATTAATATTCAAAGACAGGGAAACAGTTAATTCAACGCATAACAACGAACATAATTATACTTGATATGGACGAGCAGTAGAATTTTCGATGGATTTAAGTTTGTCGAGTCTGGATGGAAAGAATGTCAGTAAAATGTTGGATTGGCCGAGCCTGATTGTAAACAAAGCATGGATGAGGGTCAGGGTTCGGTATTTTGCAATTTATTCACTAATATGTGATGTGGACAAGATTGCGCTTATATTCTCAATATACTCAACCATCAATCTCCAGTAGATCTCCATGATGTAGTACCTGTGCAGACCCAAAACTTCAACCACAACAGGAGGGTTATTTCAGAGTAACACCAGAAAAGTTCAATTAAGATCTCATCGAGACAGAATATACATAGGAAGAAAGGAAACTCGTATATACTCGTATATACCCTCATTAGAAAATAAAATTCAGTATTTTCTGAACATGTATTCAGCACATTAGCAATGTAAAATGCAGAATACAGTGCTTACTTGTTTGGGAATCTGTCCAAAATTATTGATGAACCCAATAGTTGCAGTTTCTTTGAGAGGATCATTGATATTATAAATGTCGACCTGCCCTTCATAAAAGAGATGATGGAAAACATTGACTGCTTCTACTGCAGGTACACCTTGTTGTTTATATCCAAATATCAAGTCGATCCACTCATGCAGATGTGAACTGACATAGTCACATTCCAGTGCCTGAAACAAAAGGATACATCTAAATTACCGTATGAAATCTAATTAATCAAGTCGAGTAAAGTCTGCATATTTTAAAATATCAATATTCATTTGTCCTAACTAAAGACTTTTATTAAATAATAAAGAAAGCCAGTAAATTTAGGGAACATAATGTTATGTTGTAGATTTTTTTAATGTGCTTGTTCCAAATGCCTATTCTTTGGATTAGGAAATTATGGAGAAAATACACATAGGCTGCAATAACTAAGGCTGTAAAGGCCACGTCAATAGACGGGAGAATTCCATGCAAGATGCATTAGGTTTCCACAAGAAAATTAATCGGCAACAGACCTGAACGAATACGCCACAGTCATTACAGACTTCATAAAGAAATGTGTGGAGGACTGCATCCCAACAAAAACTTTCCGAGTGTTTCCAAACCAGAAGCCTTGGATGAACCATGAGGTCCGCACTCTTCTGAAGTCCAGATCCCGGGCATTCAGGTCTGGAGACGCAGAGGTCTACAAGAAGTCCAGATACGACCTTGGTAAGGCCATCAAAAAAGCCAAAAAGGGACCTGCTCCAAGCTGGAGGATGAGACAGATGTTCGGCAACTGTGGCAGGGCTTGAATGCCATCACCTCCTATAAGGCGAAATCAGGAGGCAGCTCAATTGTCAGCGAAGCATCACTCCCTGACGAGCACAATGTGTTTTACACACGCTTTGATAGGGAGAACACTGATGTGCCTTCCCAAGCCACCATTTGCTGTGACAGTATTTCAGTCAGTCACAGAGGCCGACGTCAGAAGATCCTTCAGGGGGGTGAACACTCGGAAAGCGCCTGGACCTGATGGCATACCCGGTCGTGTTCTAAGAACCTGTGCGGACCAACTGGCTGGAGTTTTTACGGACATTTTCAACCTCTCACTTCTGAGGTCTGAGGTTCCCACCTGCTTTAAAAAGGCATCAATAATACCAGTGCCCAAGAAGAGCAAGGTGACGTGCCTCTATGACTATCGACCAGTGGCACTAACATCTGTGGTGATGAAGTGCTTTGAGAGGTTGATTATGGCGCATATCAACTCCTACCTCGACAAGAACCTGTACCCACTGCAGTTCGCTTACCGCCATAACAGATCAACGGTGGATGCGATCTCACTGGCTCTCCACTCCGCTCTGGACCACTTGGACAACAAAAACTCATATGTCAGGCTGTTATTCATTGACTACATCTCGGCATTTAATACAATCATCCTCTCCAACCTGGTTACCAAGCTCTCAGATCTGGGTTTCTGCGCATCCATCTGCAATTGGATCTTCGACTTCCTCATCCACAGACCACAGTCTGTCCGTATTGGTGGAAATGTGTCATCCTTGATAACAATCAGCACGGGAGCACCTCAAGGCTGCGTGCTCAGCCCTCTGCTTTACTCACTCTATACTCATGACCGCGTAGTCGGACATAGTGCGAACTCCATCATCAAGTTCGCCGACGACACCACTGTTGTGGGACGAATCACTGATGGGGACGAGTCAGAGTATAGAAGTGAGATCGACCGATTGACCAAATGGTGTCAAAGAGGACTCTCTCGAACATCTACAGGTGCACAGTAGAGAGCATGCTGACTGGTTGCATCGTGGCTTGGTTCGGCAACCTGAGGGTCCAGGAGTGGAAAAGGATGCAGAAAGTTGTAACCACTGCCCAGTCCATCATCGGGTCTGACCTCCCCACCATCGAAGGGATCTATCGTGGTCGCTGCCTCAAAAAGGCAGCCAACATCATCAAGGACCCACACCATCCTGGCCACACACTCTCTCCGCTACCATCGGGCAGAAGGTACAGGAGCCTGAAATCTGTTACATCCAGGTTCAAGAACAGCTTCTTCCCCACAACCATCAGGCTATTAAACTCGCCAACAAATAGACTCTGAACTGTAACCGCCTATTGCACTTTATCTGCTTATTTATGTGTATATTGAACTGAACTGTTCTGTATTTTTGTTTACATTACTCTGTTGTGCTGCAGCAAGCAAGAATTTCATTGTCCTATCTTGGACACATGACAATAAACTCTCTTGACTTGACTTGAATCACTGGATCAAAACTGATTATATAGCGATGCTGTACATAGCTGTTCTCCAGAACTAGAATTGGAACACCAGTTTCCTTGAATTTATATTGAAAGTAATTTCAATCAGCATCCTAGATTAAAACAGGCAAAATTACCAAACATAGCACATAGGTTGGGGATCAGTATAATGTAACAAATAAAGCCAGCATGGAATAATTTCCTCTCCATTATTTCCTTTTATTTGCTTAATAGTATCTGACCAAAAAATGCACATTGGTCGATAGTTTCAATATGAAGTTCAGATTTAAATGAAAACTAGATAAACCACGTCAATACTCTGAAACGAACAACTTCAGTGTGCAGACACAAAAATCTGGAGTAACTCAATGTGCCAGGCAACATCTTTGGAGAAAAGGAATAGATGGTGTTTCACCTGATCCTTTTCTCCAGAGATACTGCCTGATCTGCTGAGTAAACCAGCATCTGCAGTTCCTTCCTACACACTTAAGTGTGAAGTTGCACATGTCCTAGATACTAAATAGAAACATCAATACTTTACCTGACGGTGAACTCTGATGAATTCTCTTGGGTCTCCTTTTGCCCATGGTGGTAGCAACACATTTCCCAATTTTGTGCCGTTCTGCTTAAAACCTAGATGTGCAAAATCATAAATGTTGAGAAAATCTATTATTTGTAAATAAAAATGTCCACCACCTGCGTTTACTCATATTATACAATAACAACAGAAGCATTTCTATGATCAAAGACTGCAGTATATAAGGACCTTCTGAAATTCAGGACTCTTGTGTAATGATTCTCTGTCTGTTGTGAATGGAAACTCAAAGCCTGCAATCTCCATCAAAACCCTCAGCTCATTAGAACTGTCAGATCGTGGAATATTCACTCAGGGCTTTGCTGAGAGGTGAAATGCAGATAATGTCAGGCATTATCAACTTGAAATACATTGGAAAGATTTGTGCTCCCTTTACTATGGAACATACTTACGTTTACACCCTAAAATGTAGCCCATCACAACCAGCATGAGGTTAAAAAGATGATGAAAATCTTGTGAAAAATCAATGGGTTTTCTAATACTAATGACACTTCAAAACCTTTTCCAAGATCTTATGCGACCGTACAATTTCCTGAATTAACTGAAAGATAACTAACAGTCACTGAAATCAGTTAGCCTTCCTGCTAGGGTTTGGTCTCAGCAGGATTCCCGTGAATAAAAAACTATAAAATTAAGATTATCCAGTTATTTGGTCTTCGCTGTGCATTATAGCAACATTTAAAAATAAATTTCAACTGTGATGACTTCTGAAAATACTTAATTAGTACAGCACCTTATTTCTTCTTGATATGATAAGGTTATTTATAAATGGCAAATTCATTCATTTTGCAACCTTTTTAAGAAGCTCTGTTCAGATGGACTGGAGGCTTGAAAACTCTAAAAAAGTATAGAATAGATTAATCCTGTAATCTTTATGAACTGTTCCAACAGTCTTACCTAGATCAAAGTTGTTGGAATTTAGGAGAAACTCTGGAAGGTAAAAGAATTCTGGAATGAGTTCTTTCACATCTGCCATATTGTGTTTGGATGCCGAGTACCAGGCCTCTCGAACACTGTGAAACATTCGATCAGCTAGATCAAAATGACCACCCTGAGAGAAGAAGACACAAGTAAGCAACATGACAAAAATTCAGGAATTCAAAATAAGTTATTCTCCTATCAGGAGCCTACCAGGGAGAAGGCAATTCTGGATTTAGTGTTATGTAATGAACCGGATTTGATAAAGGACCTCGAGGTTAATGAGCCATTAGGAGGCAGTGACCATAACATGGTCAGGTTTAATCTACAATTGGAGAGGGAGAAGAGTAGATCGGAGGTGTCAGTGTTGCAGTTGAATAAAGAGAACTATGGGGCCATGAGGGAGGAGCTGGCCAAAGTTGACTGGAAAGATACACTAGCAGGGATGACAGTGGAACAAAAATGGCAGGTGTTTATAGGAATAATACAGAAGGTGCAGGATCCGGTTCATTCCTAGGAGGAAGAAAGATTCTAAGGGGAGAAAGGGACGCCCATGGCTGACAAGGGACGTCAGGGACAGTATAAAAATTAAAGCGAAGAAGTACAATGTAGCAAAGATGAGCGAGAAGCAAGAGGATTGGGTAATGTTTAAAGAACAACAGAAGATAACCAAAAAGACAATACGGGGAAAAAAGATGAGGTGGGAGGTAAGCTAGCCAAGAATATAAAGCAGGATAGTAAAAGCTTCTTTAGGTATGTGAAGAGGAAAAAATTAGTTAAGATCAAAGTTGGACCCTTGAAGACTGAAAAAGGTGAATTATTATGGGGAACAAGGAAATGGCAGAAGACTTGAACAGGTACTTTGGATCTGTCTTCACTAAGGAGGACACAAACAATCTTCCTGATATAGTAGTGGCCAGAGGATCTGGGGTGACAGAGGAACTGAAGGAAATCCACATTAGGCAGGAAATGGTGTTGGATAGACTGATGGGACTGAAGGCTGATAAATCCCCAGGGCCTGATGGTCTGTATCCCAGGGTACTTAAGGAAGTGGCTCTAGAAATCGTGGATGCATTGGTGATAATTTTCCAATGTTCTATAGACTCAGGATCAGTTCCTGTGGATTGGAAGGTAGCTAATGTTCTCCCACTTTTTAAGAAAGGCGGGAGAGAGAAAACAGGGAATTATGGACCAGTTAGCCTGACATCGGTGGTGGGGAAGATGCTGGAGTCAATTATAAAAGATGAGATAGCCGAACATTTGGATAGTAGTAACAGGATCGGTCCGAGTCAGCATGGATTTACGAAGGGGAAATCATGCTTGACTAATCTTCTGGAATTTTTTGAAGATGGAACTAGGAAAATGGACAAGGTAGAGCCAGTGGATGTAATGTACCTGGACATTCAGAAAGCATTTGATAAGGTCCCACATAGGAGATTAGTGGGCAAAATTAGGGCACATGGTATTGGGGGTAGAGTGCTGACATGGATAGAGAAGTGGTTGGCAGACAGGAAACAAAGAGTAGGGATTAACGGGTCCCTTTCAGAATGGCAGGCAGTGACTAGTGGGGTATCGCAAGGCTCGGTGCTGGGACTGCAGCTATTTACAATATACAACAATGGTTAGGATGAAGGGATTCAAAGTAACATTAGCAAATTTGCAGATGACACAAAGCTGGGTGGCAGTGTTAACTGTGAGGAGGATGCTATGAGAATGCAGGGTGACTTGGACAGGTTGGGGGAGTGGGCAGATGCATGGCAGTTGAAGTTTAATGCGGATAAATGTGAGGTTATCCACTTTGGTAGCAAAAACAGGAAGGCAGATTACTATCTAAATGGCGTCAAGTTGAGAAAAGGGGAAGTACAACGGGATCTGGAGGTCCTTGTACATCAGTCTATGAAAGTAAGCATGCAGGTACAGCAGGCAGTGAAGAAAGCGAATGGCATGTAGGCCTTTATAACAAGAGGAATCGAATATAGGAGCAAAGAGGTCCTTCTGCAGTTGTACAGAGCCCTAGTGAGACCACACCTGGAGTATTGTGTGCAGTTTTGGTCCCCTAATTTGAGGAAGGACATTCTTGCTATTGAGGGAGTTTTACAAGGTTAATTCCTGGGATGGCGGGACTGTCATATGCTGAGAGAATGGAGCAGCTGGGCTTGTACACTCTGGAGTTTTGAAGGATGAGAGGGTATCTCATTGAAACATATAAGATTGTTAAGGGCTTGGACACACTAGAGGCAGGAAACATGTTCCCGATGTTGGGGGAGTCCAGACCCAGGGGCCACAGTTTAAGAATAAGGAGTAAGCCATTTAGAACGGAGACGAGGAAACACTTTTTCTCACAGAGAGTGATGAGTCTGTGGAATTCTCTGCCTCAGAGGGCAGTGGAGGCAGGTTCTCTGGATGCTTTCAAGAGAGAGCTAGATAGGGCTCTTAAAAATAGCAGAGTCAGGGGATATGGGGAGAAGGCAGGAACGGGGTACTGATTGGGGATGATCAGCCATGGTCACATTGAATGGCGGTGCTGGCTCGAAGGGCCGAATGGCCTACTCCTGCACCTATTGTCTATTGTCTATTTTCTCCCACATTTATTGAAACCCAGATACATTCACCTAAAGGTGGCAGCTTTAATTGTTACCAAAATGTTATACAGTTATACAGTGCTGATAACACATCACCTATATACAGGTTTGATCTTCCTAGTTGCAATAGAGACATAGTACACTGAAGGTTTGCCAGATTGATTCTTGGTGTGGGGGTCTGTCTAATGAGGCGACATGAAGAATTTTGCATATGAGAAGAAAGAGGATGCTCTTAGTGAAATACACAAAATGCTCATGGAGCACGACAGGAGTATGCAGATATGATGTTTCCTCTGTTTGGAGGGGTTGGCAGTGAGAAATCTAAGTCACAGCTTCAAGATAATGGAACAGCTATTCACAACTGAGATAAGAAGAAATTTCCTCGCCCAGAGAATAATGAATCTGTAAAATGGTGGGAGTTCAATCTCCAACTACATTCAAGATTGATGGACTCTTTTGGATGTTATAAGAATCAAGGAATATTGGGTTACTAATGGAAAGTGGAACCGAGATGAAAGATCAGTCATGATCTTTTGAAAACCGTAGAAACTAGAGCTTGCAATTTAGAAAGAGGGTAATCTTACTGAAACATATAAGACCCTTAAGAGGCAAGGCAGGAAAGATGTTGAGATGTTTCCACAGCTGGGAGAATCTCAAATGGGGGGAACATAGTTATAAGATTAGGTGGCAGTCATTTTAAACGGTGTGTATCGGAACATCTTTTCACAGAGGGTGGTGAATCTCTGGAATTCTCTACCCCAAAGCATTGTGGAGCTTGACCGTTGGAGGTGTTTAAAGAGGAAGTAAATACTATTTTGAAAGATATGGGAATTACTGGCAAAGGAGAACTGTTATAAAAGAGATGAGACTTGGGGCAGATCGGAGTGAATGGCAGGGAGGTTTGAAGCAGCTGTTGCCTACTGTTGCTCTTACTTTCTTATGTTCTTAATGAATGGTACAGCAAGCACAAACAGCTAAATAGTTTACTTCTGCTGCTATTTCCTATGTTCTTAATTACTTGATAATTGCTTGACATTAATTACCTGGAGTCGGAGAAATATTTGAGTGAATGGCTCCATTCTTACTAGATAAGAAGCTACAATCATGGCAGAAGAATAATGTGTACCATAGTGATATGCTGGTGTCTCACCTATAAAAACAGAATACAAATTATACACAAAATCACCAGCAAACATTGTTCATAAAATGTATAGCCCATTCCATCAAATTCAAATTTACAAAGCACTAGTGTTTTTAAATATTTTATTTAATGATAGCAAAAGACTGGTTCCACCAAGACGCGGCACAGAACGCCACAGGAGATCCTTTTCCCCTGTGGCTATCAAACTGCACAACTCCTCCACCTTCTTTCGTGCGGTAGACTGGCTCCCCTTCCCCCTCCCCCACACCCCTTCCCCAATCTTTGCACATCCCCATTCCTGGACTTTCCACTCGTTATTTTAATTTCCGGTTTCGTGTATCTTGTTGTGTCTTATGACTGTTGGCAGACTAATTTCCCTCCTGAAATATAGTTCTATCGTATTGTAGATCATTCAATTTAATATTTATTTACTCCATATCAATAAAGTTAAAGGAGTTAATGAAAATCCAAGTTTGACAAAACATTGAACATTTAGACACGCACAGAAAATGTTTCCACTTATATTGCATGCACAAGTAATTATAATTCTATTGTGGAATATTTACCATTTGGATCTTCCCAATCTTTATAGCGTTTCTTATACTGAGCTAACCTCTCTTCAGTCTGAGCTCCCATTGGTTTAGCCAGGTTCCTGAACGTTTTGGAATTTGTAAGATCAAGTTCCTAGATGAAGAAAAGGAATTACTCATCAATAATGTTTTACATTTTTTTGTGAAATATATTAGAGGTAACATTGTTTTGGTGGGTTGAATGAAAAATGAAAGTTAAAACTAATCGCCAGTCTTCAATTAAACTTAATCTCACGGACTCTAACCAATTGAATATTGATAAAATAATACTGGTCGATGAGATCTGTATTTAAATTATATTCCAGAATAGACATGAAATGCTAAAACAGGGAAGTTATTTTGAAATATTTATTTCATTAATTATTTCAAAATAAGTTACTAAATTGGGGAATAATGCTTGCCCTCCAATATAGTTGACCCTCAACTAAAATTGAAGTGGCCTCGAAATCTCAGCTGCATTAAATAGAATAAGTCAGAGACACCCACATATTTTAAATAAAATTAAAAATATGAAACAATTTACTTAAGCTCAAAAAGGTACAACTTATTTTACTATCATGAACAATACAGGGATAGTGATGTGAATAGCCTCCATACCTCAGAATCATAGTCTGCCAGGATCCACGGGAATACTGGATATTGCATTAAATCATTGTAGGATCTGCCAGCTAATGTGTTTAGATGCATAAGATATTGGAAGTTACTGATTTCTCCCCTCTAAATGAAAAACCAAAAAGCAATGACTTTAATACTTTTGTTGCATGCGCAGATCAGCATGCATAGATTTGACAATTTTATAGATTTTACAGATTTTTACTCATAATATGTTTAACCTTGAAATCAGGAACTGCCTATTCTATACATACAAATAATTATATTTGTCAAGTAATCTTTTTATTTAATAATAATAAAATATATTTACATACAATTATGTGAAAATATGAGACCTCCATACAAATATGTGCTCATTATATATAATTAATGTCAAATATAAATAGTATGTGTTCAATACTATCTACTTTCATAATAATAGTCCAATAAGTTTAGCTTTTGTTATATTGCGATGTAGAGTAGATGGTGTAATGTAATCACTGCACTTGGCAGGCAATTTTGCTAAGATTTCTATCCAGCTACTATTTTCTTTTTACTTGCCTCCCATCTTTGTGTTACAGACTTCTCTCCAACCAATGTACTTAGCAAACCAGACCTGTAAACAAACATAAAAATGTTTACATGTAGGTTTTGTTACAGAAAACAGTAGACATTGTCCATCTTGGGTATTGACCTCCCTACCATCAAAGGGATCTATAAGAAGCACTACCTCAAATATATGAAATATATCACCAACCTGGCCAAGCTTCCATCTTGTTACTACCATTGGGAAGAAAATATAGGAGATGGGAACTATGAATTTCCCAGCTTCTTCCAAACAACCATCAGGCCACATTGTGACCACTAACCACAACCTTACCTCAGCATAAATTTACTAGGTACAGCGCTCTCCATAATGTTTGGGACAAAGACCCATCATTTATTTATTTGCCTCTGTACTCCACAATTTGAGATTTGTAATAGAAAAAAATCACATGTGGGTAAAATGCACATTGTCAGATTTTATTAAAGGGAATTTTTATACATTTTGGTTTCACCATATAAAAATTACAGCTGTGTTTATACATAGTCCCCGCATTTCAAGGCACCATAATATTTGGGAAATATGGCTTCACATGTGTTTGTAGTTGCTTAGGTGTGTTTAAATACCTCCTTAATGCAGGTATAAGAGAGCTCTCAGCACCTAGTCTTTCCTCCAGACTTTCCATCACCTTTGGAAACTTTTATTGCTGTTTATCAACATGAGGACCAAAGTTGTGCCAATGAAAGTCAAAGACGCCATTATGAGACTGAGAAACAAGAATAAAACTGTTAGAGACATCAGCCAAACCTAATGAGCCTGTCCCACTTAGGCGATTTTTTTAGGTGACTTTGGCGACTGCCGAAAATTTTCCAACATGTTGAAAAAATTTTGGTGACAGTGGCTACAATTTGGGTTGTCTTAGGTTGTCACCAGGTTAACGTAGGTTGTCGCCAGGTGACGTGCGTCGTCGCCATTGCTGACTTCGGTGAATTCCATTGTCCTAGTCACCTGTAGTTGCCATTAGGATTACCAAAAATCGACTGTTTGGAACATCATTGAGAAGAAAGAGAGCACTGGTGAGCTTACTAATTGCAAAGGGACTGGCAGGCCAAGGAAGACCTCCAGAGCTGATGACGAAGAATTCTACTATAATAAAGAAAAATCCCTAAACATCTGTCTGGCAGATCTGAAACACTCTTCAGGAGTCAGGTGTGGATTTATCAATGACCACTATCCACAGAAGACTTCATGATTAGAAATACAGAGACTACACTGCAAGATGCAAACCACTGGTTAGCCGCAAAAATAGGATGGCCAGGTTAGTTTGCCAAGAAGTACTTAAAAGAGCCACCACAGTTCTTGAAAAAGGTCTTGTGGACAGATGAGATGAAGATTAACTTATCAGAGAGATGGCAAGAGCAAAGTATGGAGGAGAGAAGGAACTGCCCAAGATCCAAAGCATACCACCTCCTTTGTGAAACACGGTGGTGGGGGTGTTATGGCCTGGGCATGTATGGCTGCTGAAGGTACTGGCTCACTTATCGTCATTGATGATACAACTGTTGGTGGTAGTAACATAATGAATTCTGAAGTGTATAGACAATTCCTATCTGCTTAAGTTCAAACAAATGCCTCAAAACTCATTGGCCGGCGGTTCATTCTACTGCAAGGCAACGATCACAAACATACTGCTAAAGCAACAAAGGAGCTTTTCAAAGCTGAACAATGATCAATTCTTGAGTGGCCAAGACAATCACCCAATCTGAACCCAATTGAGCATGCCTTTTATATGCTGAAGAGAAAACTGAAGGGGACTAACCCCTAAAACAAGCATAAGCTAAAGATGGCTGCAATACAGGCCTGGCATAGCATCACCAGAGAAGACACCCAGAAACTGGTGATGTCCATGAATCGCAGACTTCAAGCAGTCATTGCATGCAAAAGATATGCAACAAAATACTAAACATGACTACTTTCATTTACATGATATTGCTGTGTCCCAAACATTATGAAATGGGGGAACTAGGTATAAACACTGCCGTAATTTCCACATGGTGAAACCAAAATGTATAAACATGGCATTTATTAAAATCTGACAATGTGCACTTTAACCACATGTGATTTTTTTCTATTACAAATTTCAAATTGTGGAGTACAGAGGCACATAAATAAATGATGGGTCTTTGTCCCAAACATTATGGAGGGCACTGTACTTTGTTTTGGCTGCACTATGGATTTCAGTTTTGCACTATGGTCTGATTACCTTGCATTAGTGATTATTAATTTATTGTAATATGTATTATTACATATATATAAATATGTATTATACTTATTTGTTGTGTTATTGTGCTAATGGGCTGTAAAGTTGCATCAAGCAAAAAAATCAATGTTTTGTTCCTGGAACAGATGACAATTAAACTCTTGAGTGTAGTCTCTTTCACCTCCTTCTTTATGACATTCTAAATGATTGCTTTCCTTGGCCAAATAGCATGAATTATATTGTATCCTACTCAATAGTGAGTCACAGGACTGCTCCTCCGGGGCTCAAGAAAACGTTAAGACCTCCTTACTCTGAATGTTCTCCACCCTCTTCCCGGTTACTTGCATCAACCATTTATTTGTATAAGGAGTATTCCATTGGATCCCATGCCCGAAATGTTACTCTTGCCTCCTGTCCAGCTTGCAGTTTTTTTGTGGCTTGGGGATGTGGTGAGGTAGAGGATGGTAGAGACTCGAGGATGTATTCGTGACAGGAAAACGATGGAGTATGTGAAAATGAAACCAAATTAAATTCTTCCGCTTGATGATACCATACAGCTTTATCACTATTTATATCAGTCCCACCAGGAAGCTATGACTGTGACTTTTTGTTTACATTTGATTAATACTGATGAATTATAAAATCTCTCCTTGTTTATTCTTTTATCCTTTTAGTAATTATGAATATTTCTTTCATGCGTTTCCTTAATCTCTGCTTTTGTGCTAAGTAAATAATTACTAGGCTAATTTCCCAGCCTCTTAATATATTCTAAAGTGCTTTTAACAGCATGACACGGCACTTTTTTAGAGTATTAATGCAAACATGGCAGCACTTAGAAGTGGGATTGTTCCTCTTGCATGCTATCATCTTAATAAATGTAAGCAGTATTTATTGTCATAGCTTAAATATCATAGCCAATATTGCTCATGGTACACTCATTATGAGCTGTCTATCTGAAGTATCCGAGCACTCGAGTGACCACCTTAATAATTATTTACATAGTGCTGTTCAATGTTAAAAAACAAATAGTCATCATCCAGTAGCAATGAATGTTTCTAACATTTCAACATTAGCTCATGAAAATCAGAGAACAAATCTATTACTTTCACATAAATTAATATGCACTGAAATCCTAACAGACAGATAAATTAAAAAGGCTTGCACCACCTTTTCAAGGGCAACCTGGGTCAGACATCGATAACTGTTTGCAAAGCCCAAATTGCCAAAATAAACTGAAGAATTATATGTTGAAATCTGAATTATTTCTACTCCATTGATTTAAGACATAATCTCAAAAAACATTGAAGAAGCATTCAGCAAAAAATGAAATAATTTGCTGGCATTTTGGTAAGCTTCACTTACCCTTGTTCCACACTCGTATTGGGCCGTTGGCCAGAGACTGACTCGGAACTATCAGTCAAAGAGGGAACCACACCTAAAAACCTGAGCACAAATATTATTCAGTAAATTTAAATGATTACCTTTCCCCACAGTATTACACCTTAAAGGATTGCTATTTAACTTGAATGAAAAATGTAATAGTTAAGTATTAGTCGGAATAACGTTTAAGAAAATCATAGTAAAAATAAACTATAGATAGAAATTTGTTATTACAAATTGTTGCAAACATGGAAACAATTTATTTTAAATGTATGATGTAAACACATTGTTTTCTTAATAGAATTTCAAAGCAGTAAGTTTTTGAACCAAAAGGATTTCACATTCTCTTTTTTTTCCCAACAAACGTATTTTCATTTGATGGACTTTATAAATACACAAATCAAATTGTGAGTTTTGACAGAGACTAATGGTACAGCAATGAAAAATAGCCTTCTGATTGCAAGGTTTTCTGTACCAAGACTTAAGGTTAAAGTTATGAAATGTTATACTTTATGCAAATGAGATGCAAATAAAATATCACCTTATATCTTTGGTATACTGTAAACCCTCATTATAACGGATCATAAGGGGGAATAAGGGATTATCCAGTAATATGGCATCATTGTATAAGTAGTAGAAAAAAAGAACTGCAGATGCTGGTTACACAGTGCTGGAATAACACAGCAGGCCAGGCAACAGCTAGATAGGGCTCTTAAAGATAGCGGAGTCAGGGGATATGGGGAGGTCAGGAATGGGGTACTGATTGGGGATGATCAGTCATGATCACATTGAATGGCGGTGCTGACTCGAAGGGCCGAATGGCCTATTCCTGAACCTATTGTCTATAACATCTCTGGAGAACATTGATAGATGACGTTTTGGGTCAAGACCATTCTTCAGACTCTTGGTCTGGAACTGGACCTGATATCCAGGTGAGTTGTGGTTTGAGGAGAGGCAAAGATCGGTGGGCGGCCGGAGTGCAAGTATAGGTCGGCAGTGGTGCCAGTGGCACGTGCAGCCTGGAAGTGGCCATGAAACCCGTGTGGGCCGGCAATGGCAGCAATAGGTCCAACCTGGAAGCAGCCAAGGGTGGTGGTGCAGGCTCGAGACGGCAACCAGCCTGGAAGTGGCCATGAAACCCGTGTGGGCCGGCAGTGGCGGCAATAGGTCCAACCTGGAAGCAGCCAAGGGTGGTGGTGCAGGCTCGAGACAGCAACCAGGCCTGGAAGTAGCTGGAGAGGTGGTGCGGGCTCGGGGTGGCATAGGCAGCCCAGCCTGGAAGGCGGTGTGGTCTGGGGGTAATGTCGGCGGCGAAGGCCGCTGTAAACAAATTCCGTTATAAAGAGGTCAGCAAACAAGAGGGTTTACTGTACTTCATATTATCTTGTGCATTAAATAAATAAATTATGTCTGCTTACAGAAATTGGACATACAGCAGTAAGGCTAATAATCAAAAAAGTATTAATTTACTTAGTTAATAAAACTGGATAGAAGCAGTTGAATCAAGGGAAACAGTCTTTTATTGTACAGGTAGTTCTATAATAAAGCAATAGTAGCTTTCAAAGGAAATCTTTGTGTTATAGAAAATTGCATTATAAAGACAATTGCATCAATGAGGAAAAAGGGGTTAGGGGCTAGAGTGTTTTAGACTCTCATTAATAGTTATGTTCCTTCCACAGGATTTTCAAACATAAAAGTCTTTTCAATGGCAATATGTTTAATTTTGTAACTGCAAACTAAAATTACACAAGGCTGTATGTTACATTGTTTAATAGAGATTGTTGCACAAGTATTAATAGAAGTGATTGCTTATCAATTTCAACAGCTATTGGCGGTTAAGGTAGCAGCTGTGTTCAAGCAAACAAGTTATTTTTCTTGCCTACAGTTTCAAATCCAAGACAGCTTGTGTTTTCTGCTTGTCAATTTCCAAAATAGTTATTAAGTGGTTCTCCAGTTCCTGATCAAAACTGCATTATAACCAATCAGCATACATAATGCAAATGGTGTTCTTCCATTTATCACTCATGTTATATCAAATTCATGTTATGGAAACATGCATTATAGCAGAACTACTTACCTCAAATCTCATCTTAACCAACTTCACTAATCAAATTTCCATTTGAACTCAACCCTAACTATATAATTTTACATCCTAGATTTTGAACAAAAACATTTCTTCCTACCTTTGATACACTTTATTTCGAACTCCTTTTTGGAAGGCCAAGAGATAGTTTCGTCCATCACCAGAAAAAACCTCAACTGCAATAGGCTGAAAGACATTTTAGAGAATTAATATTAATTTGTACAGTTGTACAAGACATTGGTGTGGCCACATTTGGAGTATTGTGTTCAGCTGTGGTCACCCTGTCATAACAAAGATGTTGTTAAGCTGGAACGGGTGCAGAGAAGATATACGAGGAAGTTACCAGGACTCATGGGGTTCAGCTGTAGGGAGAGGTTGAGCAGGCTGGGACTTTATGCCTTGGAGTGCAGGAGGATGAGGGGTGATTTTCATAAGATCATAAGTGATAGGAGCAGAGTTAGGCCATTTGGCCCAAATAATCTTATAGAAACATACATTCTTAAGGGATTGGACAAGCTGGATGCAGGAAATTTTTTCCCAATGTTGGGGGAGTCCAGAACCAGGGGTCACAGTTTATGAATAAGAGGTAGGGCATTTAGAACTGAGATGAGGAAAAACTTTTTCAGCCAGAGAGATGTGAATCTGTGGAATTCTCTGCCACAGAAGGTAGTGGAGGCCAATTCACTGTATGTTTTCAAGAGAGAGTTATAGTTCTGAGGGCTAACGGAATCAAGGGATATGGGGAGAAAGCAGGAAAGAGGTACTGATTTTGGATGATCATATTGAATGGCGGTGCTGGCATCGAAGTCCCAAATGGCCTACTTCTGCACCTATTTTCTATGTTTCTGTTTCCTCTGCCATTCAATCATGACTGATCTATCTCTCCCTTCTAACCCCATTCTTCTGCCTCCCCATAATCTCTGACACCTGTACTAATGAAGAATCTATCTATCTCTGCCTTAAACATTTCCACTGACTTGGCCTCCACAGCCGTCTGTGGCAAAGAATTCCACAGATTCACCACCCTCTGACTAAAGAAATTCATCCTCATCTTCCTAAATTAACGTCCATTAATTCTGTGCTATGACCACTAATCCTAGACTGTCCCACTAGCAGAAACATCCTCTCCACGTCTACTCTATCCAAGCCTTTCACTATTCTGTACGTTTCAATGAGGTCCCCTCTCATTCTTCTAAACTCCAGCGAGTACAGGTCCAGTGCGTCCAACGCTCATCACATGTTAACCTGCTCATTTATGAGATAATTCTTGTAAACCTCCTCTGGACCTTCTCCAGAACCAGCACATCTTCAGATATGGTGCGCAAAATTGCTCACAATAGTCCAAATGCGGTCTGACTAGCACCTAATAGAGCCTTAGCAATACATCCCTGTTTTTGTATGCAAGCCCTCTTGAAATAAATGCTAGCATTGCATTTGCTTTCTTTACTACTGATTTAACTTGCAGATTAACTTTTTGGGTATTCTGCACCAACACTTCCAAGTCTTTTTGCACCTCCGAATTCTGGATTCCCCCCCCATTATGAAAATAATAATCTATGCCTTTATTCCTAATACCAAAATGCATGACTCCACACTTTGCTAAACTATATTCCATCTACCACTTCTCTCCCCACTCTCCCAACCTATCCAAATCCTTCTCCAGAGTCCCTGCTTTCTCTACACTACCTGCCCTTCAACCTATTTTCGTATCATCCACAAACTTGGCCACAAAGCCTTCAATCCCCCTCATCCAAATCATTAATATACACAAAGTGAAGTGCAGCGGCCCTAGCACCTAGACCGGCAGAACTCCATTAGTCACAGGCAGCCAACTAGAAAAAGCCCCCTTTATTGCCACTCTTTGTCTTCTGCCATCCAGCCAAGCTGATATCCATGCTAGTATATGCCCTCTGATACCATGGGCTATCATCATCTTATAGAGGTGTATAAGATAATGAGGGGAAAAGATAGGGTGAATGAACAGAGCCCTTTACCCAGAGTGGGGCAATCAAGAACCAGAGGATAGAGGTTTGTGGTGAGGGGGAAAGGATTTAATAGAAACCTGAGAGACTACTTTTTTTACACAAAGAATGGTGTATATATGGAACAAGCTGCCAGAGGAAGTAGTTGAGGCAGGCACTACACAACATTTAAAAGACATTTGGACAGGTACATGGATAGGATAAGTTTAGAACGATATGGGCTAAATGCAGGCAGGTGGGACTAGTGTACATGGGGCATGTCGGTCGGTGTGGGCAAGTTGGGCTGATGTCCTGTTTCCATGCTCTGTGACTCTATAAGAATAAAACAGATTTAATCAAATGTAGTAATCTTGATAGTTTTAACAAGATGAGTAAAATACTATCCATACCTGCAGCAGATACCGTCTCTTATGTACTTCCTTGATGTCCTCGTAGGCAAATTTACTGCAAGTCCTCTTTAGCTGACTCTGCCCTTGCCGTGCACCTCTGGGAATAATAGGCTCATGCATGCTAAAAAAACACCAGAGGAAAAATGTGCCAATACCACAATATAACTGAATTTATAAATTAAAGATTTTTTTCCCCATTTAGACCTGTATTATTAAAAACTAATAACACCAGCAAAAGTAACACTTCATAAATATTTTATTGTGCTGCAGATGATGATTCCTAAAAGTTTAGTTCTGTCAATTAATTTAGATTCTACAAATATTCCACAACTCAATTAATGTCTGCAGAGGGCATTACAATACACAGAACAGAATATCAATGATACAAATGAAATCTGGCTTAGTTGTACTAAATATACAACCATGGTTCAATATCTTGTTAAGTTCATACAAAAATAAACTTGTTAGTGTCAATTATTGGTTGGCAGAGAGCATTGCAGGACAATACCTTAACCTCAATCAATGAGTGCAGAGCATAGGTGAAACACAGAATATAGAATACCAATATATATAATTATATTGTCATATGTGCAGAGGTTAATTAGACTGGGTCTTTACTGTGCAAAAAACAGTGCTGGAGGAACTTAGTCGGGCAGGCAGCATCCGTGGAGGGAAATGGACACTGGAGTCGGAATCCGTCTACAAGAACTTCTGTGTCTACATTGCCCAGTTTTAGACGAATGAAAGATGATGTCCTTGAAAGGAACAAAGTTCTTATGAGGCTCAACAGATTAGGTGTATAAGGATGATGTTTCCCTCAGCTGAGCTGTCTAGAGCCATGAGACACAGTGTAAGGAAAGGGCTAGGATGCAACATGTTGAGTAGTGATTCCTTGGATGGAAAGGTTTAATGGGATAGCATTGGAAATAGAGGGGACCTGGAGAACGGCTACAGAGATATAGTTTAATTACTGGAAAAGGAGGAATGGGAGCATTAACTAGTAACCTTGAGTGAATATCCTGCAGCAGCTGGTGCAATGGCATTTCGCAGACAGGTATGTTTTGATGTAACCTGCTATTAATTCATGTATTTTGCCATGAATTGTTACCGTGAAATGGTGCTGATGGGGAAGCATACAACTCAGCCTGGGGAGCAGTGGTTGGGACCATCGAGTGGTTGGGACTTTGCCCTCAAGACTGTGTCGCAAATGGTACCACGGGACACTTGCGAGCCGTGCTGCGGACGCAGCCACCTGCCACCGGGCGTTGCTAAGAACAGCTGCTTTGTCCACAATAAAGCTTGCATTGATTAACACCTTGTTTGTGTGGTCTCCGATTCCAAAACCAAATAGTCACAGTCAAAAGTACTAAGATAAATGTTTTGCCTGTGGCATTAAACACGGTCATATAGTAAGAGAGGTGGGAAGAAATTTCTAAATCTAGAGGGTATTGAATGTTTGGAATTCTGTGGAGGTCCAGTCGCTGAGTATATTGAAGACAGAGATTGATAGATTTTTAACTGTTAAGGGAATCAAAAGATATGTAGTTAGTCCAGTTAATTGGCTCTTTGCAAAGATCATCTGTGATCTTACTAAGTGACAGCAGGCATGAGGTGTGAAAGGCCACCTAATGCTCAATTTTACTTCGGAGTCACGTGAGTGACTACGTGAAGAAGACCCCGTCCAGCCGCACACGCGTCATTTATCGATCAGACGCATAGCGTTCATGACCGTGTGTGGAGGAGCAGCAGCTCCTCCAGGCAGTGAGTAAAGCAAATTTAAAGTAAAAATCGGACAAGGTAAGTGGTTTCGTTTTTACTTACAGGGCGCTTTTCTTCCCGCTCAGACTTGTTGGCAGAGGTCCACACAAACTCAGAATGGAGAAAGGGCGTAGGGGAAGGAGAGGCCAGGGACGCACCGCAGGTGAAACCCCCGATGCTAAGGGTAGCGGGCGTCAGGAAGAGGAGGCAGTGGCATCGAAGCCATCAACACCCGTTACGGTCGAATGTGCCGTTAAACCGCTGGCGGCGGGGCGCAAGGCAGGACAAAAGTCGGCCCGACCTGTAGACTCGGATGAGTCAGACCCGGAGGTATACCCTCCTGCAGCAGAAAACGTTATGGCTGCAAGGGTCGCCAGTTTAGACCTCCTGATGCGGAATAATTTACAAAGATTCAGGTCGGTGTTGGCCAATGGAGGATACAGCACAGGGTGTGCCTTGGTTGGGACAGGCACAAGGGTGGCCTACAGGAGAGCCATCAGAAATGACTGTGCAAAGTTATTACAGTGGTTGGCCTACAGGAGAGCCAGTGCCAGAAATGCCTGAAAAAAGGCAGTATATGTGCTGGCCTACTGAAGAGCCAGTACCAGAAATGTCTCAAAAAAGACAGTACAAACGTACTTATGTGCCAGCACCGAAAGTTCCTAAAAGGGAAAAATATGAAGCGTTGGCCTAGAGTTGAGCCAGCGCCAGCAGCACCTGAAACAGGGCTGCCAATCCGTGGGCCTATAAGAGAGCCCGCGCAGGGGGAATCTGGCATAGACTTACCTGAAACAGGGGAGCCAGAATTTACCCAACCTGAAGAGGAACATCTAGATTCAGAAGATGAATTCTATGAGGATGAGAGCCCATTATCAGAGCTGAAAGTTCCTGGACTAGCACAAAAGTTTGCTGTTCCTGGAATAAAAGGGGAACCTTTGAGGGATGAAATAGCAATGACTATAAATTATCTACTCTCCCATCAGCTCCAGGAAGTAACTATGGATGAGACTATGAAACAGTATGAGCCTCGGAGAATTGTGAATTGTTGACAGTTCCAGCAGTAAATAACTTGATATGGGGTTATTTGAGCATTGGTTTACGCTCACAACATGTATTGAAATTGCTGGGGTCAGGCATCACGGCATTTGCCAGAGGATTGGATGATGATTTTGTATCAGATTCACAACAAGATGCTTTAGCACTGATGTGTGGTGCGCACTTTGAAATAAATTGTATTCGTAAAAATGCAATAATACCAAATAATCATCCTAAGTATGCAGGGCTCTGCAAACCAACCAACATACAAATGCCTAAATCTGCTGTTTGGAGAGTTTATAAAAAAAAAAAAAAAAAAAAAAAAAAAACCCTGAGTGGTATGATGATGCGACCACCAATGCTGAGCAGAGCGGTGCGAAGGCAGTATCCCTACAGGCGGAATGCTGGTGCTGGAGAAGGAACAAGTCGATCATTCTCGTATACACGTTGGCGTGCTGCACTGGGGATACGTGGAGGTTACAATATGCCTACCAGAAGGGGACAACAATGGCCGGTGGCAAACCCCGAGGTAGGGGGTCCTGGTCTGGTAAGGAAGACAAATGATTCATTTATTCTAAACAGCATTGTAGGATTCAAAATTGAGTTCTATCCACATTTGGATCCTGCAAGGCAAGAAAATTCAAACTGGTCACGAATTTTCTCAAAAGAAGAGAATAAGTTGATCGAAGGAGAATTAGAAACTTTAACCAAAAAGGGGGTAATAGAGAAGTCAGTAGAACAACACCATCAGTTTGTATCAAATATTTTTCCAAGAACAAAAAAGGATGGTGGATGTAGAATCATATTGGATCTGACAAATCTTAACCTTTATGTACAATACAAACATTTCAAAATGGAAACATTTACTAATGGAATTCAGCTAATCACAGAAAATTGCTACATGGCAAGCATAGATCTGCAAGATGCATATTATTCCGTGGCAATGCATGGTAATGATCAAAGATATTTGAAATTTAGATGGATGAGTCAGTTATGGCAATTTAAAGCATTGCCCAATGGTCTGACTTCAGCACCAAGATTATTCACTAAATTGCTCAAACCAATTTTAGCTCTGTTAAGAGCTGAGGGCCATGTATTAATGGCTTATTTAGGTGATATCCTCATTGTAGGGGACACTTTGGCTGCTGCAAAATTGTCAGTATCCAGAGTCAAATACATTTTGAGAAATTAGGTTTCATTATTCACCTACAAAAATCTAAATTGTTACCAAGCAAAAAGATTGATTACCTAGGGGGTCACAATTAACTCCGAACACATGGTAATCACTTTGCCAAAAGATAAAAAGCTGCAGTTAATTGAAGGTTGCATAAAACTCATTAACTAGGACACACCTTCAATTAGAGAAGTGGCAAGCTTGCTAGGCAAATTAATTGCAGGGTTTCCAGCGGTCACGTTTGGACCATTGCATTATCAATGTTTACAGAGAGCTAAGGTACAAGCGTTAAAAATGAATAGAGGGCATTTTGACAGGCCCATGAAATTAACAATTCAATCCATTACAGAAATAGAATGGTGGATTAACAATGTTTCTAATGCTTCCAGAAAAGTTCTGGTAGAAACACCTTCCGTCACTCTACAGACTGATGTAAGTGCGCTGAGTTGGGGCGCTACTAACATGATTTCCAGCTGTGGAGGTAGGTGGAATGTGAATGAAGTACCTTTGCTGGAAAATCTGGGAATCAATTACCTAGAGCTATTAGGCGCATTTTACGGCCTTAGAGCTTATTGCACTGATATGGGAAATGTGCATGTTCAGGTACAGGTTGACAATACTACAGCTGTAGCATACATAAATCACATGGGTGGTATAAAATCAGAATCATGTGATAAATTGGCAAATGAAATTTGGACCTGGGGTATTGCCAGAAAAATTTGGCTGTCAGCAATATATTTACCAGGTAAAAATTAATACAATTGCAGACAAAAGATCACGTAAATTTAATGATAATACAGAATGGATGTTAAATCGGAAAATATTCACACAAATTATCACACAATTTGGAATGCCAGAAATTGATCTGTTTGCATCAAGATTGAACCACCAGTTGCCTAAGTATGTGTCATGGGAACCTGATCCTGGAACAGTAGCGGTGGATGCTTTCTCGCTACATTGGGGTGGTATGTTTCTGTATGCGTTTCCGCCATTTTGTTTAATCCACAGATGCATACAGAAAATTAAACAAGATTCAGCCTCAGGGATTTTGGTAGTACCAGATTGGCCTAAACAGCTATGGTACCCACTGGTGTTAAAAATAATCAAAAAAACCCTTATGGTTATTCCAAAGCAGATTAAACTGCTTGTACACCCTGTGACTGATGAACCACATCCTTTACATGATCGTATTGGTTTGTTGATTTGCAGATTCTAAGAAGGCCATATCTTGGAAAGGATTATCAGACCATACGGTGGATGTTATGACAGCAGCCTGGAGGAATAGTACCCAGAAGCAGTACATCTCCTATATAAAGAAATGGGAGGAGTTTTGTTCAGGGAAACATATTGCATATAACCCAGCAGAAATTTCAGATGTAATAGAGTTCCTTTTCTACTCTATACTATGAATTAAAATTAAGTTATAGTGCAATTAATACTGCACGAAGTGCACTCTCTGCATATTTAAGCAGTGAATCAGAACAAACTCCAATAGGAGCACATCCTTGGGTCTGTAGGTTTATGAAAGGAATTTTCAACTCTAATCCTCCCAGACCTAGGTATACAGAAATTTGGAATGTAAAAGATGTACTGATGTTGCTAAGGAATTGGAATCCAGTTGAAACACTGTCATTATCCAAAATCACCATGAAATTGGTTATGCTCATGGCATTAGTTTCAGCTTAGAGAGTTCAAACATTACAGAAACTCAGAATTGATAGAATGAAAGTAGGGCCTAATGCCGTGACATTCTATGTCTATGATTTACTGAAGCAAAGTAGACCTGGGTTCACAGGATGCAAGTTGGAATTTTTAGCATATCCTACAGATCCACGACTGTGTGTAGTAACATATGTGAAATGTTACATAGAAACAACAAAAGTTTTAAGAGGCACCGAATTGGCATTTTTTATTAGTCATAAAAAGCCTCATAAGAAAGTGTCAACACAAACAATTTCACGATGGTTGAAACAGGTGTTGAGATATTCAGGTATTGATACTGATAAAATTAAATCTCATTCCCCCATCAACATCAGCGGCCAGGGATTCAGACGTGCAATAGACCTTATTCTCGCGGTCGCAGGATGGGCAAGTGAACAGATGTTTCACAAGTATTACCATAAGGAGATTAAAGATCTCAGAGGGTTTGGTGATGCCGTGCTGGATACAGTATTAAATCCCCCATTATAATAAATGGGCCTAATTTTGTTACTTTTATTAAAATAAATAAAACCATTAACTGATTACATTAAAATGTTGTGGTTATGCATTGTTGATTGTGCTTACTCAAATAGAGTCAATCGATGCAGTGAACACCTGGATTTGAATCCACGGTGTGAAATCACAGAGCTTTGAAATCTTCACGTAGTCACTCACGTGACTCCGAAGTAAAATAGTAAGATTAAACGAGAACTTACCAGTTTGAAGTTTGATCTTTATTTTATGAGGAGTAACGTTGAGGGATTACGTGCCCTCCGCTCCCACCCTCATAAAAGGATCAAGCTGGTAGTTCTAAGTCTTTATGCATCTTACTATCATACTTCAGTAATTATCGTCTGTGATTGTCACTCCGCTGCTTTGAAAGATTGACGCGTGTGCGGCTGGACGGGGTCTTCTTCACGTAATCCCTCAACGTTACTCCTCATAAAATAAAGATCAAACTTCAAACTGGTAAGTTCTCGTTTATCTTACTATTTTTGTTAATGCTTCTGTGATGTCCAAATTAAGTGTATGTGGTGTAAAACACAGCAAGAGGAAAGATAAAACAAATAGATCTCCAAAAACGTTAAAAATATACAATTTCATCTCACTTGCCCAGTCCAGATAACCAACCAAAGTTGACCAATTGCTGCAGAAGAACAGACAATGCCACCATTAAGATATCATTCCAAGATAGTTCTGATGTAAGCCCATGATTTATGAAAATAAATGACAAGTCCTGTGTGATCACTGAAGTTGGAGGTAACACCAACAATATTTACTTGCATTGGAGGAGAATAAGAAAATATTCCTGCATTAAATTTCTACTTTTGACATGAATTGTATCGTGGTTAATTTAAAATAAATTTAAAATTGCAGTTAAAAGACAAAAAAGGGGATATTCAACAGTAAAATTTTCTAGGAGGAAACTGCCGACACTTTCTAAGCCCACTCCTGCTTTCCAGAGCACAGGGCTTGTTTGGTCATAGATCCTGGTGATCTATGACAGCCATTATGTCATACCTTTAGGTAAAACTGGCTGTCAAAGTCGTCAAACATTTTGAATGTTCAAACATTTTGAATGTTCAAAAACTCAAAAACTTAAAACTATTAAAACTTAGACATGTTACTAAAATTTATTGAAAAACTAAAAACAAATAATATTAAATTCATTAATTAAAAAAAAAAAATTCCACAAAACATACTTTTCAATTCTTCCTCTCCAATAAAATGAAATCACTGAGTTTGTAAAGACTGCCTTGTTTACTGTGCTGGAGCTTGCAGGTTGGGCCCCATGACATGCTCAGCAGAATTACAGTGCAATTAATTATGAGAAATGTAGGATTTCTGCTTTTTTGTGGAATCCTGAACTTGTTAATGATTATGAAAATAAACAGCCAGTCTGTATGGAATTATAATTTTCCTCCCATGAAAACCTTAGTCCTAAGTATTTCAGTATTCACCTAAAGGAACTAACAAAGTCGATTACTACTTTCAATCTCCTGCTCCAGCTCAACAGCACTGTATTCCAGTGAACTAGACCAAAAGATGCCACAACCAGCCTCCTGTCTCTAACCACTCCAGGACACATTAGTAGTATTCTGCATCAATACAGCCCTGGCATTAGAAGTGATATCACTTCTAAAACCTTATTAATGGTGGTATTTTTTATTTTCCTTTCTGCATTGTAATATTCTTTCTATAGATATTGGTATAGACTCAATGGTCTGAAAAGTCTCCTTTATATCAATGGTGAATCACTATGTATAGACAGGTAATTTTGCTATAAGACAATAGTTGCTTTCCATAGAATCTTTGTTAAAGAAAATGGTGTTGTAGACAATTGTGTCAATGGAGGAAAGGGGGTAGGGGCTAGAGACTTTCAGACTCGCAATGGTATAAAGACTAGTAAAAATTGCATTATTACTAGTAATAATTTTTACTGCAGGATTTTCAAAAATACAATGGCATTAAGTTTATTTTATTACAACAAATGAAAAATACTAAAGGCTGTGTGTTGCATTGATTAATAGAGTATCATTGCACAAGTGTCAACAGAAGTGATTGCTTGTCAATTTCAAGTAGTCACCATGGTAAAACTGACAAGACTGTGCTTGTCCAAGCGGAGGCTTGACGATCGTTTCGCCGAACACCTCCGGTCGGTCCGCAATAACCAACCTGACCTCCCGGTGGCTCAGCACTTCAACTCCCCCTCCCATTCCGTATCTGACCTCTCTGTCCTGGGTCTCCTCCATGGCCACAGCGAGCAACACCGGAAATTGGAGGGAATGCACCTCATATTCCGCTTGGGCAGTCTACATCCTGGGGGCATGAACATTGAATTCTCCCAATTCTGCTAGCCCTCGCTGTCCCCTCCCCTTCATCAGCCCTCTGGTTGTCTCCTCCCATCCCCTAGCCCTCGGGCTCCTCCTCCGCCTTTTTTCCTTTCTTCTCCCCACCCCCTATCAGTCTGAAGAAGGGTTTCGGCCCGAAACGTTGCCTATTTCCTTCGCTCCATAGATGCTGCTACACCCGCTGAGTTTCTCCAGCATTTTTGTGTACCTTCGATTTTCCAGCATCTGCAGTTCCTTCTTTAACACATGACTGTGCTCTTACTGTGGGAAAGTTACATGTAAACACGTTTTTCTTCTGACTCTGCTTTTTTTTTTTCAAAACATTTTTTTTGTTTGTCAATTTCCAAAGTAACTCGTATGGTTCTTCTGTCCCTGATCACAACTGCATTATAATCAATTTGGCCCACATAATGCAAATTGTCTTCCCTAATTACAGAAACATGTGTTACAGCAGAACTATCTGTAGTTTTATGATAAATAGAATATTGATCCTAGTGCTCTAAATGAGCAATGACATTAAAAATAAGTAAACTTGTCAATAATCCAAGATGGTCCTGTAGTTTCTAGTAATTAAAACATAATCTCCCAGTTGCTGCAATGAAAATTCAAAAATAAATCATTATGTCTTCCCCCGTTTTTTAGAGATGAGGTATAAAATGCTTTTCTGGATGAAGCAGTTATTAGTCACATATTAAAACCTTCAGGAATACTCAGGAATCACAATTCCAGCAGGCGGCACTGTGTTCAACAGGTAACCGGTAGAACTTTCCTGGGAGCCACAGATGAGAAATGCTAAATAACATTACCATGTCAAAGAGAGTTAAAATGGGCATTATCTATTTGAGAGGCATTTCCAGTTAGGTGGATTAAACTATTTTTATGATTACTGTTAAATGTTTTCACTGAAGATTGAGTTAACATACAAAACAAAATACTCACTTTGGAGTCAGTGTCTCAATGTCACGGATTTCTCTGGTGGCAGTCATTGTGAAACCATCAATCACGTAGAAATGTTCTTTCCCAAACAAGAGGAGCCCTTCACTGGTGTCCAGCCCTTGTACTCGAGCACATCGATACATATGTTGAATCTAAAACAAACCTGAAACTTAGTCATCTGATGACATTATTGTTTGTCTCTTGATAAATGCACACTGGCAACGTTGGAACATTATTGGTATACTGAAGCTTTTAAAAGTGGTGTTTATCTAATCATTATACACAATTTACATCCTTCCACAAATTATTCCCTACTTCCAGAAAGATTCCAGATTTGTTTTTCTCGTGGATTTCCAGCACTGACAGTAATCTACAATTAACAATATAATGCTAACACAGATAAAATGGGAACGTTAATTTCACCAACAAAAATGTGCTTGAACACGGTCAGGAAATCTTGGTTCTCAGGTAATGAAACAATAATGTATGAATCATTGAAGCAATGAGCTGTTCCAGGGCTTTCAACTACCATTGGTAAATGTTTTTTGTTCTCTCTGGTTGAACTATCCATCTGATTAATATGCATAAACTAATTACATACAGACCATATTCAAAAGCAAACACTTGTTGTAAGCTCCAGGTGTCACATGGGAGAATATTTCCAGAGATGGAAATGGAAATTCACAGGTTCCATATAATCATATTGAAAAATTGACAGCTAGTGCTACAGTGTGGCATACTTTCACTGAGAACTCACTACAGAACCTATCCTGTTTTCAACAGAAACAAAGTGAAATGTGCTAAAAAATTTAAATGTTGATCAAAGGGAAATATTTTTTAAATTTATATTAGTTTGGACAGTATACAAGATCTTTTTGAGTGTTGTTTATATTGACCTATATTTCAAGGTTCATTCAGTTGTTCTATCATCTTTAGCTCTAACATTTGATGATCAATTCCATTTTGCTCCCTTTAGTCAGTGCTCCCCAAACAGTCATATTTCTCTGATAAAAAACTATCTGAAAGATTTATATAGTTTAATTTGCATTGCATTGAATTGTTGCATTCCATGTGTTTAAAGCAGCAACATGTTTCCTTGGTTATAAAGGAGTCATTAAATAAAGCTTAATTCTAAAGCTGTATACAGATTGTCACTGCTAATAATTCATCTATTATTCAATTCAAAATGATACAAAAGGTTTTATTTTAGACACTCATGGCAACATGGAGGGTAATTTACATGTCGACCTTGCAAGAAATTATTTGCATCTTGGATTCTGACCTTCAATCAGTTAATATCATTTTTCCGCAATTAGATCTTTTGAAATTCCCAGGTTTTTTCTGTGTGTTTTATGGCAATATACTTAAAATAAAATACTCCTACCTAAAATTTCCAATTTTGACACAAGGTGTATTCTGGTTAATTTAACATAATTTAAATTTGCAGTTAAAAGACAAAAAATAATTATTTCAATCTTCAACAGTAGAATTTGCTAGGAGCAAAGTGCTACAATTGCTTAACCCACTCTTACCCTGGCCATTTATGGACATGAATCCTAGAATTGTCCATCCTATTCTGTTACTTATCTTTGCAATCAATTCATCAGCAAGGGCCTATGGAGATGATAATTAGGAAAATATTGCTAACTTCATAACCACCCTATTCATCTGTGCAGGTACTACAGGACAATCAAATGTAAGCTGATAGTGAGGGAAAGGGTAACAAACTCAGAGAATATAATGTTAAAAGTAATGTGGTGTGAAAATATTGTTACGGGGTTGAGAAGACGGTTAAGTGGTGAATCATGCAGAATTATCAGGGGGAGTAAATCCAGATCACAAGGCACAGATTTTTAACTACATTTTAAAATATCGGGCCACATCTTGACAACTGGGTCCTCCTACTTAGAAATATCATTCTACCACTGACCCGATACCAATATGAGAATATCTTCACTGACGTGAAGCATCCAGGATTAGTGAGAGCCAGACCAGAAATCTCCCCTTGACAACCTGCAAAGCCCACCAGCACATTTGCCAACCACAGAGCTATCAAGGATTTCTGATCTGATTTGCCTATCTACTCTTTATCCACAGCTCTTCTTTACTTACTGATGTCAGAGGATGATTCCTTGATGTAATCATGGGATCTTAACAAAACATCCGTTTCAAAGCAAATTACCAGATTCTACCTTTGACCACTTTTCAATGCAAGTCCCAGACTTATTGTTTAGGGGAGAACCTGAACTATCTATAACTATGATTAGGGGAGAACCTGAACTATCAGGACAGCTCTAAAAAATATTTTCCATTTGAAAACCACTTGCAAGTTGCAATATTTGCATGGATTATAATACACTGTCCTTCAAAGACACACCATTTAAAAAACACATTTAAACCTCAACTAATTTGCAAAAAAAAATCACGGTATTTTATAGCACTTGGAATGTAAATGAATTCAAACAAGTCGCCGTAATTTGGCTGAATAGGGTTACCAACAACAGCCTGTCTGTGGAGAATGGCCAAATCACTGACAGCTTCAGAATCTGTGCATGTCCAGAAATCCCAGTCACTTTCAGATGTAGAGTAATAATGATAAATTACAGGAGATTCAAAATTATTACCACTGCAAAATGTAGGGTACTGCATAATCAACAATGATTCTCACCCCAGTCACTCCTTCTCCCCTCTCCCATCAGGCAAGAGATACAAAAGTGTGAAAATGCATACCTCCAGATTCAGTGATAGTTTCTTCCAAGCTGTTATCAGGCAATTGAACCACCCTGTCACCAACTAGAGAGTGGTCCTGATCTACCATCTACCTCATTGGAGACCCTCGGATAATGTTTAATCAGATTTTACCTTGCACTAAACATTATTCCCTTTATCCTGTATCTGTACAGTGGACGGCTGATTATAATCATGAATCGTTCTTTTGCTGACTAGAGCTAACAAAAAATCCTTTCACTGTACCTCAGTACATGTGACAATAAACTAAACTACTAATTTAAAAAACGTTGAAGTAATTTCTTCATATCATATGGTCAAAGGAAAATTCTCTTGCAACTTTACATCACCAACATTAAACCTGTCATTTGAAATATATTTGCTCCATTACCAGTGGATCTATTTTGCTAGGGACTCAAAGGTGATCTGTGATTTATTTGGCAGTGGTACTCTCACTCTGATCAAATCATCTTCCTTAACATTAAACAGCAGTTATATCAATCTGGAGCACACAGGATTAAAATCTTACTCTTCAGTTACCAAACTTTCAATTTACTCAAAAAGAGACACTAAAGTTTGGAGCAATTCAGGTGGTCAAGCAGCAACCCTGGAGAACATGAATAGGCGACATTTCGGGTCGGGACCTTCTTCAGACATGAAACGTCGCCTATCCATGTTTTTCTATGGATGCTGTGTTACTCTAGCACTTTCTATATTTCAATTTACTCATTTATTTTCTATTTTACCCACAACTCTGGAATATTGAGCAGCCTTTTAGACAATGTTTTTGTTATTAAATAAAATAAAAATATATCTCTTCTAGGTTAACCTGTTTCTTTAAAATTCAGTTAGTTCAAGCACTTTCCCCTGTAAAAAAAATAATTAATTAGTTTATATACCTTTTCTCCTTCTTCTAATAATCGCAGCAGTGTTTGGTTATCAGTCTTCTCCTCCTCTTCCACTGAACTTCCTTCTGAAGCTTGGTCAAGGAAAGGTTCTGTGTTGTCGTCATCTCCACCATCAGGGGCAGAACGTGAACGCTTTAAAGGTGGCTTCACAATCCCTACACAATTATAGTTCATGTTAATTTTCAGAATTAATTAAAATACACACATCTTACGAGATTGCCTCAAGAAAGAATCATACTAATTTTTTTAATTTTATTAAAACCACCTAAGTGGATATAATTAGTACACTGTGGTAATAATACTTGATTATTTCTAACAAACTTAATCACCTTGCTGCATGGGGTCACTAATTTCTTTGCTACATTCAGATATTTTATCTCTAATTCATTTTTCCTTAAAACATTTCTGGGTCACCTTTTTGCTGCAGCTTATGATAGTAATGTCTGTGAAGCTGTCCAGATTGCTATGCTCTTTAATCTCATGCTGAGGATACCAACTGAATGTTTTAAAGAAGCGACTGAAATAGTAAACAGGAAATTGTACTTGATGTTATTATACTCGCCTTCAAATCCAACAAAAGGATTTTTAACAAAAGCTGAAACTCACACAATTTAAGGGAAATTATCGACCCAGCTTGGGAAAAGGCTGAGTTGCATTAGACGTAAAAGGACAGATACTTGCATTGGCAGAATATAGTTAATGGCATTCGAGCCTGCAACCATTCATCCTATTAATCAAATACTTAGAGAGAGTGATGGAAGGCTACATTTCCAGCTTTGTTGATGGTACAAAGATAACCAGCCTTGCATTC
Organism: Malacoraja senta; assembly: GCA_038087875.1. Classification (NCBI taxonomy): domain Eukaryota; kingdom Metazoa; phylum Chordata; class Chondrichthyes; order Rajiformes; family Rajidae; genus Malacoraja; species Malacoraja senta. The sequence goes on from JAXLNO010004246.1 coordinate 534,023, forward strand.
AGTGTCGATGAAAGCATTAATATGAGATTATCTGCTCAAATGAATAGAAAACCCCCAATAATAATGGCTTTCAGTAAAGGTGAAGGTAGTTAGCCATTTTAGTCCTACAAAAATTGTTGAAATCCAGAAGCAACAGAGGTTTAAAAGGATTGGGGCCCTGAAATAGTGATTAACATCATGAGCAGAAACTAATCTGCTGGGATAATGGAATGCTGATGGACACAAGTGCTGATGGACACAAAGAATCAAATGCTATTGACTACATTTATAGTACTATAGACTGTTCTGTGCAATACGCCAAAAAGAAGAATTTGGATGGGAAGCCACAAAAAAAAATACAAATTTGACATATATGCTCCAATTATATACAGAATTACTGCAGGAAAGAACAGCAGATGCTGGTTTAAATCGAAGGTAGACACAAAATACTGGAGTAACTCAGCGGGACAGGCAGCATCTCTGGAGAGAAGAAATGGATGACGTTTCGGGTCAAGTCGGAAGAAGGGTCTCGACCCGAAATGTCACCCATTCCTTCTCTCCAAAGATGCTGCCTGTCCCGCTGAGTTACTCCAGCTTTTTTGTGTCTACCTTACATCAATTACTGTCATCAATTAATGTCATATTCCTTGGAATTTAGATAGTTAAAGAGATATTTAATAAACCATCATCACATTATCCAACAGGATTGGTTGGTTAGAGATAAATTATTTCTACTATATGTGGTATTCTGAACTTGGGAAAAAATTAGTCTAAAATTTAGGGTACTGGAGAAACTCAGCATTTTTGTGTACAGCAGCATCTATGGAGCGAAGGAAATCTATGGAGCGAAGTCTAAAATTTAGAGTTGGATCTATCAGGAGTGAACTTAGAAAACACATCTGCAGCAAAAGATGGTGGAAATTTGGATCTCTTCTGCAAATAGCCAATGATGCTAGTGTAACCATTAATTTCAAATCTGGTATTGGCATATATTTGATAACTAAAGTAATGTGATGCCAGGAAAAAACAAAATACAGGAGACTAGGTCATAAATCAACTTCATCTCATTCAAACACAAAAAAGTTCAGTAGCTAAATAGGCTACTAATTCAGATGTTTTCTTAAAAAATTAAATATTTCTATACACCTGGTCATAACAGTTGTAGGTAAAAAATATGTACAGTAAACCCTCATTATAACAGACCCGGCCTGGCAGTGATGGTCAGTAGGGCCGTCCGCTATAACCTAAATCTGTTATAAAGCGGTCTGTAATAAGGTGTACTGTGGTTTCATATAAAACTAGTCAAGTAGCAGTTTTATTTCAGTGTTAGAGCTATTGGTAACAAATGATTTAAATAAAAATACATTCTAGATCTCTGCAATAATAAAATATTATATACCCTGTTTAACTTATGAAGTGGGAGGGAGACCTTGCCTGTATCCCAAAATTTATAAGGTTAAGAGTGATCTAATAAATGTCCGTAAATTGATAAAATGATTCAATAAACTATTTCCTTTCGCAAAAGACTGCAAAATAAGGGACTATAAAATCAGTGAGTTGGCTTAAGTATGGTCAACTAAATCAAAGGACTGAAATCAAAGATAATTAGTAGTTAGGCTTACAGGGTGCAATAATTTTTGGAAGCTAGAACTGTTATTTGGAAAATAAAATAAAAATTAGAATGATAGGATACAGTGCATTCAGAAAGTGTTCAGACCCCTTCACTTTTTTCACATTTTGGTACGTTACAGCCGTATTCTAAAAGAGATTCAATTCTTTTTTTTAATCATCAATCTACACACAATACCCCATAATAATAAAGCAAAAACAGGTATTTAGACATTTTTGCAAAGTAATTAAAAATAAATAACTGAAATATCACATTTACATAAGTATTCAGAACCTATATTCAGTACTTTGTTGACGCACCTATGGTAGCGATTACAGCCTCAAGTCTTCTTGGGTATGACGCACAAGCTTGGCACACCTGTATTTGGGTAATTTCTCCCATTCTTCTCTGCAGATCCTCTCCAGCTCTGTCAGGTTGGATGTGGAGCGTCGATGCACAGCTATTTTCAGGTCCCTCCAGAGATGTTCTATCGGTTCAAGTCCGGGCTCTGGCTGGGCCACTCAAGGACATTCAGACTTGTCACGAAGGCACTCATGCGTTGTCTTGGCTGTGTGCTTCGGGTCTAGTCCTGTTGGAAGGCGAACCTCCACCCCAGTTTGAGGTCCAGAGCGCTCTGGAGCAGGTTTTCATCAAGGATCTCTCTGTACTTTGCTCCGTTCATCTTTCCCTCAATCCTGATTAGTCTCCCAGTTCCTGCCACTGAAAAACATCCCCACAGCATGATGCTGCCACCACCATGCTTCACCGTACGTATGGTATTGGCCAGTGCCGGGTTTCCTCCAGACGTGACACTTGGCATTCAGGCCAAAGAGTTCAATCTTGGTTTCATCAGACCAGATAATCTTGTTTAGGTGCCTTTTGGCAAACTCCAAGTGGGCTGTCATGTGCCTTTTACTGCGGAGTGGCTTCCGTCTGGCCACTCTACCATATAGGCCTGATTGGTGGAGTGCTGCAGATATAGTTGTCCTTCTGGAAGGTTCTCTCATCTTCACAGAGGAACTCTGGAGCTCTGACAGAGTGACCATCGGGTTCTTGGTCACCATCCTGACCAAGGCCCTTCTCCCCTGATTGCTCAGTTTGGCCGGGGGGGGGGCAGCTCTATAAAGAGTCCTGATGGTTCCAAAGTTCTTCCATTTAAGTATGACGGAGGCCACTGTGCTCTTTGGGTCTTGCAATGCTGCAGAAATTGTTTTATACCCTTCCCCAGATCTGTGTCTCGACACAATCCTCTCGGAGGTCTACGGACAATTCCTTCATCTTCATGGCTTGGTTTTTGCTCTGACATGCACTATCAACTGTGGGACCTTATATAGACAGGCGTGTGCCTTTCCAAATCATGTACAATCAATTTAATTTACCACTGGTAGACTCCAATCAAGTTGTAGAAACATCTCAAGGATAATCAATGGAAACAGGATGCACCTAAGCTCAATTTTAAGTGTCATAGCAAACGGTTTGAATACTTATGTAAATGTGATATTTCAGTTACTTCTTTTTAATTACTTTGCAAAAATTTCTAAACACCTGTTTTCGCTTTTTTATTATGGGGTATTGTGTGTAGATTAAAAAAAACGAATTTTATCCATTTTAGAATAAGGCTGTAACATAACAAAATGCGGAGAAAGTGAAGGGGTCTGAATACTTTCTGAATGCACTATGTCATAAGATTTCACATTCCCTTTCACATAGATGGGTGTCATTCAAACCACGAGTTCTTAGAGCAATTCTATTAACCCCATTCCCCAAATAATTTCCTTTCAACCCATTATCTGTCTGTAAGTGGGGTAACAGGATTGATGAGATTGCTTTGAGAGTTGGTATTGACTGAATATCATTAACCTACTACCCACATACACCGGGATAATTTACAACACTAATTAACCTACTACCCAACATAGGATGTAGGAAGAAACCTTCATGCTCAGGGAAACCCATGTGGTTACAATCTAACAGAAGGCACCAACAATCTGGAGTGAAATGACTGGTAGAACTGTAGGAGAGCAATACAAACCATTGTCTTCATGCTACCCTTATGGGCCTGTCCCACTTACCCGATTTTTCAGCGGACTACCGGCGACTGTCAAGTTGCCGGCAGTCGCCTGAAAAACCGGGAACTGGAACGGTGTCTGTCAGAGTGGAACACACACACACAAACACATCGCAAAGGCGCGGGCCAGGGTAAGCGGGGGAGTGCTGTCTGAAATTCACACGGTGCAAAGCCAAGGTGATACAGACACACACCGCGATGAACAGGAAGGTTGGCGCTGTAATTAAGTTGGCTAGCACAGTGTACGGTGAGTCCTTTAAAAGAGGAGGGGGAGAAGTGGGGAAGAAGTAGTGGAGCCAACTTTTAAGAAGCCAGACAACTTTTAATAAGCCTGAGATACACAGCTGTGAAGTTCGGCGGACATTTAACATTACCGGTCGGTTATCCCTGGTTCTGGAAACTCCTGCTTACGTTTTTTCCCCCCAATGAGCCAATGAAAATGACCGGTCAGCAAAGGCGATTAACTAAAACTACCTACGACTACCTCGACTACCTACAACTACATGGCGACCCCACTACAACTACAGGATTATTGATTATCTCCATGGTGATTAATTTTTGGTCGCAGAAAATGTTTCAACATGTTGAACAATTTGCGGCGACCATACTGAGGCCGCGAGTAGTTCCCAGAATGCGGGAACTCCTTGCGACCATGAAGCGAGTGCTAAAAAGTCACCTAAGTGGGACAGGCCCGTTACAAAGAAAATTATGAAATTACAACATCTAAAAGATGTTAATTTACAATTACTGGAACTAAAGTCAAGATGCATATAAGTTGCTAGACAATAAAGCAGCTTTAGATAATATAAAAAAATTTAACCTTTGACCCTTGCAATAGTGTCCTCTCCATGCTCTGGTTCATGCTGGGTGGTTTCACCCTCTGAACTCTCTTCAATTGTATCTGGACACATGGTTGGATTTCCAGCAGACAGGCGTATGTAGTATTCTTTACTGTCATAGCTTATAGCTCTACGGTAGCGAGTAGGTTTCTGAAAAAGCAAAACACAGAGTATGTTTCCGAGTAACACCTGGTTGTCTACCTTGTCCTGAGCTTATGAGATATCACAAGATAGCATATGACAAACATAAAAGCTGTTTTCAGTAGCCAGGCATGTTTATTATATGCGCAATAGAAAATCATCTGCAAAATCACATAACCATAACCACTATGTGTTGAAGTCTTCTTTGATAAACATGCTTTAGAAAAATATGCTTTACTTTGTGAAACTACAATCAACAATGAAGTTTAAAGGGTATGATTCTGAAATTGGTAAATATGTAGCTTTTTAAAAATAATTTAAAATTTTATCTTTTTTTTCAGGGACTGGATGAAGGAAAAGAGGAAGAGAGATTACCGAAGTCAAATTACAGTTCCACACTTAGCTTGAAACAATGTTGCTTAAATCATAAGCCCACAAAAACAGCAGTGATGTTACTTCCAGTAAGACTTAGCCCAATAAAGCCTATTAGTGTGCAGTTTAGAACAGTCAACACAGATCTATTTTGGTGACAGGTGTAAAAGAAACAAATCCTGGCGTGAAGGGTGAATCATCATCTTGTAGCCCAAAAATGTACCACAAGAAGCCAGTCATATAGATGTGCTTTAGTGCCCATCATGCAGGTCCATTCAATGTCAATTTTCAATGGCAAAGCAACCACTGTTATTCTTCTTTACCTTTTCAGAAACTATTCTGCCATCATCAAACCAAGGCATCTCGGATACTTTAATAGTAGTGACAAACTAAAATAAGGTGTTGAGAATACAGGAAATACTAATCAGATTTTCAGCATCACAAAGCAGCATTGAAGTAATTAACATTAGGTAGATTATGCATAATGTCGACAAAGCAAGTAGGTGGCAGCAAAGTTTTAAACATCTCTTGAAAATTAATTAGATGACTTCAAATGTAGCAATTGACATCTACAGAGTAGTAGCTGAAAATCCAATATGTTTAGAGCATGTAATATTTTAAATGATAGCCCAGTTACCTTTGCTATATAAACCTCAGCTTTATACCCTTTCACCACCTTTGCTGCCAAATTCCTTCCAGCTCTTTCACAGACCAAAACGGACTCATTTCCTCTTTTTTTTGTTTTTTGTTTCCATCTCACAGCATAGGTCAACAAGCAACATACAAATCCACAGAGTACCTGCCATCTTGACTACACCTTTTGTTTCCTCAAATGACTTCATTCTCTTCTCAGTTTTATGTATTTGTATGTGCGCTGATGACAATATTGTCCACACTGTGCTTCAGATGTCTTGCTTTTTTCTTCACCATGTTTTCCCTCCATTTTAGTTAATAGGATTGTCAATCTCTTCTCCTCCCAGCCCGAACAAGGATGGACTTCCTCTTGTCCTCATCTTTCAAACCATCAGCCTCCCCATTCAAAAGATCATCTTCCATAATTTCTGCAACCTTCAACAGCATACCATCACTAAATACATCTTCCCTTCCTCTCAGCATACTGAAGAAACTGTTCCTTCCATGCTCTTCCACCTCTGCCAACAACCACTCCTCTTTACATATAGTGCCGGTGTGGGTTTCTTTATGCTGGAGAAACCAAAAGTCGATTTTTGTGACTGCTTTACATGACCTACATTCAGTACAAGTTCAACCCATAATCTTCTGATGCTAGCTATCAACTGAGCTACAACTGACACCTTTAAGCACATTACTCTTACATAACTTCACGTACAAAAGAACTTTATTTTAACTTTTTCAAGTGAGTTAATAATTGTTCTTAAAGTCTTCGAAAAATAAACAAAATGAATTTTGTATAAAACTGCATGGACCCAATTTTAATACCAAGATCATGAAAAATCTAATTGATTACTATATATCTTGTTTTTCCATTTTCCCTTTCCTGGAATAAGCTATTGATTAAGAGAGTTAGATATATTATTCCACTGCAAAATACAAAGTACAATGAGGAAAAAACAAAGATTCTTCTGGATACAAGATTTCCATTTTATTGCCACCAACACAGAATAAGAAACTACGAAGACCACATAAATTATCTGCACAATTATCCGTCCTGACCTCAGCCAGAGTTTTAAAAAGCGCACATTCATACAAATTGTAATTTAAATATCGTAATGAATTGATAATTTTGTCAATAAAGAATATAATTCCACAAAACTAAAATCAGTTGTAGAGCAAAGTAACGAATAATTTATTTAAAGTAAAATATTTACATAATGTGATAATATTTAGAAAATCAGGATATTTTATCAGACTTTATTTTAATTACTTTGATGCGATACAAGACAAACGGTTTAAACATTTTCTTGATCACATAAATTTCTTCATTATTCATGTCTTGAAAATACTAAACCAAAGTAATGGACTGCATAAAACTAGATTTTCAGCATCATGTTATCTCACATGACTTTACACAAAGTTTTAGCAACAGTTTCTGCAATACTTACCAGGAGACTGGTCGATTCCTGCTCGTTTTCTGGTAAATAGGGATAATGTATATAAAACATGTCATTTCGCACCATCTTCTTTCTCATTCGGCAGGGACCTTCTGGCATTTCCAACATCCATTTATCAAGATATGATCCAATTGGAGGCCCCCATAAGCCCCTCTCTCGCAATAGTTCATATTCTATCTGAGCCCATTCCTCAGTCACGTACTTCAGGACATTTTGCTGTCGCTGCAAAGTCACAAACGTAATTATTTAATTGTTAATTATTGTTGGTAGGGGAATGCAAATGTGTCTATAGGGTCCAACACCTGTCTATATAAGGTCCCACACCTGTCCCAGGGTTGACAGGACATGTCAGATGGATATCAGTATGCTAAAATATAAAATGTTCGCCCAATACCAAATAAATATAAAAAATGCATCTTCTGCCTGTCTGTGATAATCTAGATTTAACAGCATAATTTAAACAAATCTGAACATTTTCATCTGATCCAAAGGTGATTGTCATACATAAATAACTTTGTATCAACAATTAATGTTAACTAATTTAACCAGAGCAAGTCCTAAACCAATTTAGCTGTCTGTACCACAGATATATATCAGCTACATGTTGTAATCACAAATAAAACCAGTTGCAGGAAATTATTTTTCTGTCATATATAATGAATAGTTATTAATTGTTTATAAGTCTCTGCTCTGTGCATTAAAATTAACAAACCAGGCTGTGATGTAACCAGCTGGCATGCTTTCTACTGTACATCTGCAGAAGATTGATAGGGAGTATTCAATGACACACCAAAACCTCTCAATATTCTAAGGAAGTAGAGGAGTTAATGAACTTTCTCTGTGGTCTGTGTGTTGGGACAAATCTTCAGAGGTATGCACATCAAGTAATCATTGACCATCTCCAAAGCTCCAAAGACAGGTTAGTGGATCCCTGGCTTTCCCCTCCTGAAGTCAACAAGTAGCTCCTTGGTTTTGTTGATGTTTAGAGTACAATTATTGTTCTGGCACCCTTCAATGAGATAATCAATCTCCCGCCCTGACTCATTGCGACCCGTTTCTCGTCCAACAGTGATGGTAGCATTAGCAAATTTATAGATGACATTGGAACTGTGTCTGGGTAGAGAATGAGTAGATCACACAGCCCCGAGATGCTCCTGCATTGACGATTATCGAGAAGAAACTTGCCAAATTGTTCTGTTGATGAGGAAGTCGAAGATCTAATTACTTCGGCATGAGCAGAGACCCAGTTTTCAGAGTATGATGATAAGGCTTGAGGGGTTAATAGTGTTGAATGCTGAACTGCAGTAAATGACCAACAGACTGGTGTACTGTTACTGTAAAAGTGGTCCAGTGTAGAGTGAAAAGCCAGTGAGATTGCATACTCTGTTGATCTGTTAGTGGTAGGCATTTATAGTGGCCCACAAGGATTAATTATTAGTTAATCTAGATTTTGTTTAACTCTTTGAACATTTGTAAATGTGCTTAACAAAGTTGAATGATCTTTCAGTTTGATCAAAAGTTATTCCTGACATCTAGACACATTAAAAATCTATTAAACCATTAAAATAATTAAACTTGTTTTAAACTTTAGGTCTTAGCTATCATGTAGAGCCATATTATGAGGGATCTATTATCAAGAAGGGAGCGAAGCAGAAGTGTGGAACCTATCCAGTTAGCCTAACTTCACTGGTTGGTAAGAATTTAAAGTTCAGGTAAAAGGATGAAGTATCTGAGAATTTAGAAGCACATGAAAATTAGGCAGAAGTCAGCATGGTTTTGTGAAAGGGAGATCTTGCCTGACAAACCTGTTGGAATTCTTTGAGGAAGTAAATAGCAGGATTGACAAACATATGTTTCTATGAGTCAGTGGGTGTGGTCTACCTGGATTTTCAGAAAGCCTTTGGTTTTGGGCCCCATATCTGAGGAAGGATATGCTGGCATTGGAGAGGCGGTTTACAAGAATGATCCCAGGAGTGATTAGGTTAACATATGATGATCATTTGACAGCACTGGGCTTGTACTCATTGGGGTTTAGAAGGATGAGGGAATTGAAACTTACCGAACAATGAAAGGCCGGGATAAAGTGAACGTGGAGAGAATGTATTGTATAATGCTTGAAGATATTGTATAATGCTGTAGCAAAACTTGGATTATATATGACAAACATCTAAGACTTTGAATATCAATGTACAGGAGAGAATCAGATAATAGAAGCACAGAGAAAAAAGTAGTAAAGGAAATAATGTTGCCCTTTACCTCCTGATATTCTTTATATTGCATATCCACCAAATCTCGCACAACAGCAATATGAGTAAACATCCACTGAGATATTTCCTAAATGAAAGAGAAATATTCATGTTTATGAGGGAAAAAACACACATTTTGTTAAGACCACAGAAGCAGTTCTGAAAAACTATTCTTTACAACTGGGTAAACCATTGTAGCCCAGAGTCTCTGGCTTGTGAATTTATTTCACGAGGAAGATGTTGCCTTGCAGAAAAGTCAAATTATCTGACATTGAATGACTAAACTCATCCATTATCAGCATGATAATGCTATATTGTTTAGTGTGTGAAATTTATGCAGGTGAATGAGTAATATGCTGGAGGGTTTAATATATTTATTAAAAAATGAATGAGAAAATAGATAGATTAGCAAGGTTTGTGGTTCACTGAGAATGTAATTTTGGTATCCATATAATTCAGAATAAAACCGCCTGTATCAGGATAAACCTGTTTTTAAATTAAATTGAAAGATTCAACACGGAAACAGGCCCACCAAGTACATATTGACCATCCATCACCCGTTCGCACTAGTTCTATGTTATCTCACTTTCACAACCGCTCCTTACACACGAGGGGGGATTTTACAGATGCCAATTAACCCATAAACCTGCACATCTTTAGGATTTGGGAGGAAATTGGAGCACCCGGAGGAAACCCGAGATCACAGGGATAACCGAGTCTCTGACACTGTGAAACAACAGCTCTATATCTACCAGCTGCACCACAGTGCTGTTTACATTATCAACAGAATAAGCAAGTTTATGCCAACATAAACACCAGAGATCCCCCACGTACAAAACCATGCTGACGATCCCAAATCAGCCATTGTCCGTCCAAATGCCTGTATATCCTATCCCTCGGAATACCCTCTAGTAACTTTCCAACTACAGATGTTAAGCTTGCTGGCCTACATTTCCCAGCATTTTCCCTGCTTGAATAAAACACAACATTTGCCACCCTCCACTCTTCCGGCACCTCTCCTGTATTTAATGACGACTCGTAAATTTCAACCAGGGTTCCTGCAATTTCCTCCTGGTTTCCCACAACTGGCACAACACTTGTTGTCCCACAACACTTCTCAGGTTATGAAAATAAATTAAAATTTTCAACAAATGACACTATTTTAATTAGAGACGAAAGACAAATGATCAAATTAAAGAGAATTTCCAACCTGAGATGTGAGGTTATTTTTACTGAATCCACTTTCCTTCTTGTTCCGTCTGGATCCAGTCAGCTTTGACAGGCCAAATCCACTGCTTACTCGTGACAGTTTTGACTGTGTCACAGGACCTATAGTTGCATCTCCTCGACTAATATATTTTTTCTCATGGGCTATCAAAGAAAAAAATAAATTTTAGATCTCCAAATGGTATTCCATGATATTTTTAACAATTTTGGCAAGCATGCAATTGTGCACAATAATTTTTGGTCGCCATGGATGTCAAATGTGGTAATGAAAATATAGTTCTGAATGGAAACAAGATTCATTTTTGAAACTACAAAGTTATTTCAGTATCATCCCTATTATCACAGTGAATTAAAAACATTTAGTTATTATTTAAAATTACTCTTTATAGCTCATTACATGTTATTCAATTTACGCATTGTCTGGCACCATTCAGATAAAGATGATCAGTAAAAACACATCCCCCTATGTTTGCACTTAGTGTGCAAGTAGTGGCTGTGCATTGTTCTCTACTTCTGAGTTTTGTTTCCACTTATTTCAGTTTCAGAAGTGGAATATACACCCTCTCCGCTATCATGCCTTTAGCACATTCCATTGAGTAAGAATTTCTATCCTGAGTAAGAATTTCTATCTCTTTCCACTGGCTGCAAATACTCCAGAATAAAATTATTTTAGAAGATCCAAATTGGCAAAGCCCATAGTACAAAACTATATGATAATTTCATTCATGGAGTTCAGTTGTCTAGTGAAGGAACTAGAAACATTAAATCATTGAGATGTTACACAATCTAGGAGTTTGAACTGCAATGGCGGACCCAAAGAATCTAAGCATTCGATAAAATCCATGGAATGTGATTGAAATCTCTTCACTTGCCAGAATGATTGTTTTTTCTAACAGCAATCAAGCTACTCAACATTATCAAGGACAATGTTTCTGCTTGACTGGCACAGCAACCGTAATACTAAACATTCACCTCCTCCACTGAGACAGTGTGACTGCAGAGTCCAGCATTAACAACATGCACTGCGATTGCCCAACAAGGTTACTTCAACTGCATCTTAAAAACATCAACTTGTCAGCTAGAAAGATAGGCAGCATCACCATGTAATTATCAGCACTGCAAGTTCCTTCAAAGTCATAAATCATCCTGGCCTGGGTCCAGAAAATCAAAACAAATATTGCAGAAGCTGAAAATCTGAAATAAACACAGAAAATGCTGGGGGGGGGGGGGGGGGGGGAGGAGGAGATCATCATTGACAAGAGAAATGGTCAACATTTCAGGTCAAAGACCTTCATCAGAATTAAGAAAGAGAGAAAGCAAATTAGTCTAAGTGGCAGAGCAGGGCAATGGATGGAACTAGGGAATTGTCTGTAATAGATTAAAATGATGTGGTCATTGAATGGACAGTTAATGTTTTGAAGTCAGGGTATGGTCAGGACAACTGGGATGTGCTGTGCAGGCAAGAATATACAATTGAAAAAAAAAGGAATAAAAGATAGGTGCTGGAGGAAGAATGGTAAACACAAATAGCCAGTCCTGATAAAACGGAAAGAGCAAGTTATCTGAAGTTAGAGAATTAAATACACAAAAGACCCTATGTGCCCAGATGGAAAATGAGCTGTTGTTCCTTGTGCTTACATTGGTCTTCACTGTAACAAAGCAGGGGACTACAGACAGCAAAGTCAGAGTGGGGATGGGATGGTGAATTCAAATGCAGACAGGATACTCCTGAGGACTGAGTGCAGGCTTTCTGCAGTGATCAGCTAATCTGCACTTGGTTTTTCCATTGTATAGGAGACCACACAGTGAACATCGAATGCAGTACAGTAGATTGGAAGAAGTGCAAGTGAATCACTGCTTTACCGAAAGACTTGGGTCCCTGGAAGAGGTGAAAAGACCATTGTTGCATTTCTTGCAGTTGCATGGGAGAGTGCCAAAGAGGAGGGAGCAGCTTTTTTGAGGGGATGATGAAGGTGATTAATGGCACTGGATGTTGTCTACAAGGATTTTGGTAAGGCATTTGATAAAATCCCCCATGGTAAAATAATCTAGAAGATTAAGATGCAAGGCATCTCGAGATATTGTTAGTTGGGAACCAGACCTGGTTTACCTATAAGAAGGCAGAGGGTAGTAGTGGAAGGATGTTATTCTGGAATGGGGTCAGTGACCAGCAGTGATCAGCAGGGCCCCCCGCTGTTATTTATATAGGCAACTTGGAAATAAATGTAGTTGTGTTGGTTCATAACTTTGCAGATGACACCAAAATTAGTGGAGTAGCGGATAGTGAGGAGGGTTGTCAAAGGACAGAATGGGATATAGATCAGATAGATATGGGAGGGGGGGGGAGAAAGGGCTGATGGAGTTTAATCTAAGCAAGCGTGAGGTGGTGCACATTGGGGGTTTGAATGTAAGGTGAAAGTATAAGTTAATGGCAAGTCCCTTAACAGTTTTGAAGCACACAGGGATCTTGCATGGTATGCTTGTCTTCAATGGGCAGGGCATTGAGTTTATAGGACTTTTATGAAGCTGCATTTGAAGCATTGTGTGCAGTTTCGACCGTCCCTTACAGAAAACAAATTAAAGCAGTAGAGCAGGTGCAGAAGAGGTTTTACCAGAATGCTGCCCGGATTAGAGGGTCTTAGCTAAAAGAAGAGCTGTGTGCTGGAAAAACCACAGTGTTCAGACAACATCTGGGGAGGGAATGGGCAGGCGATGTTTCAGGTTGGAACCCTTAATCATAATGAAATAGTGGCCTCAGGTGCTGCCTGAACCACCGAGTTCCTCCAGCACTGTATTTTGCTCAAGATTCCAGCATGTGTTGTCTTTTGTCTCCAACTATAAGGAGAAGTTGGACAAACTTGGATTGTTTTTAATGGAGCATAAAATGCTGATAGAAGTATATATAATAATGCCAGGCATAGATAGCGTGGACAGTCAGAACCTTTTTCTCAGGGTGGAAATGTAAAAAACTAAAGGGCATAGCTTAAGCCCAGAGGAGAAAAGTTTAAAGTGGATGTGCAGGACAATTTTGTTTATATTGAGTGGTGCTTGCCTGGAATGTGCTACCAGGCGTGGCGGTGGACTCAAGGTAAGTTTATGGTGTTAAAAGAGGTTTTAAGATAGGCACATGGATATACAGGGAATGGAGGGATATGCATCAAATGCAAGCAGAGTAGATTTGTTTAACTTGGCATCATGGCAGTGTGGGCTGAATGGCCTGTTCTTTTGCTGTACTGTTCTTATGAGGGGACTACGCGTTTGAATCTCGTCGCAAAAGAGGATCTGTCGAATGTGCAGGAAGTGGGTGGTGGGGAGCTGATGACCAGGGGAACTTCACCCTAGCTCTATCCAAGAGAAGTGGTGAGGACAGAGCTCCAGAAATAGATGAGTCCAACCTGGGAAGATATTACCATTCCTTCATCATCCGCGACAATATTGCAAACCAAAGTTCAAAGCAGCAGTTTGCTGCGATCAGAAGAGGTCAATAAAATACTTGCCTGCCAAGCAATACCCATATCTCGTATAAAGGGTATGCGATATAGTTACAGGTTTTATTTGAACAAGAATATTAAAATAGTAGTCATATTTAACAAATCACCTACAAATGTCACACGTAGGTTTTGTTATCTGCTCAGTAGAATAGTTACTTCTGGCATATAGAAATGTATTACATTAGGAATTAAATCAATAATAAAAGAAAACAGCCAAGAAGTCATCCTCCATGATTCATGGACCATGAAGATTAATTGAGGTTAGGGTCAGGACATGAGAGCAGTCAACCAAAAATAGAGAATTAGAGGTGTTGTTGTCCTCCTGATGGCAATACAGTTTACCCTTACTGCAAACTGTCCTTGAGTTGATGTTATGTACCATGATTAACGCATAATTTAATCATGATAATCTGGAATCCCACATGATAAAAAACTACCACCTAGGTAGTTGCATCTCCTGTGAGATAACTTTTCAACCAAATTTATTACTTTCAAGATATGAAGGAAGAAAATTAGGAAAATAAATTCTATATTACAATTACAATACAATACAATTTTATTTGTCTTTTGGACAAATTTGTCATTTGGACCCCTTGAGGTCCAAACGAAATGTCGTTTCTGCAGCCATACAATACAAAATGAAGAAGACCCGAGACACAACACAATTTACACATACATCCATCACAGCGCTGTGATGGAAGGCAAAAAAAAACGTATCTTTCCACTGCACTCCCCCCCCCGATGTCAGAGTCAAAGTCAAAGCCCCCAGCGGGCGATGGTGATTATCCTGCGGCCATTAAAGCCACGGCGGTTAATGCAGGGTCGCGCACCGGGTCTTGGTGTTTGAGCCCCGGCGCGCGCTCGCAAAGTCCGGCGGCCATTCCAAGCCGCGCGGGGGGATACAGCCCCGCTCCAGGTGCTCTTCAACCCCGCAACTCGGGCGGGAGAAGTCGCTGCTGCGGAAGCCCCGAAAAGCGGTCTCCCACTAGGGACCCGCGGGCTTCCGGTGTCGCCGTCCGCCAGACCCGCGGTTGTAGCCTCCGAATCTCCGGG
The DNA here is from genome assembly GCA_038087875.1 of Malacoraja senta. NCBI lineage: Eukaryota > Metazoa > Chordata > Chondrichthyes > Rajiformes > Rajidae > Malacoraja > Malacoraja senta. Next base: position 549,138 of record JAXLNO010004246.1, read on the forward strand.
GGTCGGGTAGCAGCAGCGATTGTCTCCACCACAGCTCCACCCGCTCCGGACTCGGCCAGCCCCGTGACGGTGAGTAGTCCGCAGCTCCACAACTGGAGCCCCAGGTCGTCCCTGCTGGAGGCCGCTCCACGTTGCCCAGCCCCAACGACAACGGAGACCCGACACATTTTATGATATAAGGAGAATTACTTTTAAAGCTGATTAAAATCTAAACCAGTCTACTGCAATTTCAAATGCAGGCACATGAATTTGGCATAAAAGCGTGATGGGGAATGGTTTACATTCCATGAACAGCAATAGTAAGCAGGAGTGGTGACCTAAAATTTCTTCATGACATTGTGACAATGTAATAGTAAACAGCAGAATTTTAAAAACATGACACAATGGATCAAAAATCTCACAATTTCATAAGAATTAACATATCTTTAGGCATTTTTGTTAAGTCTCCTCAACTAATAAAGACATACTTCCAGTCAGTTCTTACTGATATCCACACAGGATGAAAAATATGCTTAAAGGAGGATAGTCAACATAACAAATAAAAATCTGGTTGTGTTTGACATAACCGCAGTAAAGTGTTCCATTGCTAGATTTCACCAGAGATCAACAGTGACAAAGTTACCTCCTGAAAGCACCAAGTTAACCTCGATTCTTCCTCAATAAAGTAAAATGCATTATACAAGGTTTTAAAGGTGCACAAGTTACATTTGATGCATTAGCATTGTTAAAACCCAACAGTAAAGGGCCTGTCCCACCGCGGCAACCTAATTCGCGAGTTAAGAGTTTGCCCTTGACGCATACTCGCAGCATGGTCGACACAAGGTCCTAGGAGGTCTTTGTAACTCCCCTTCATGCTCGAGAGTAGTCCCCGCGTACTCGAGGCCCCATCTAGGTTGCGGCGTTTTTTGCAAAATGCTGAAAAATGCCCACGTTAAAAAAAGGTCGCCATGGAAAAAAAATCAATATTTATTTACTCGTGGGTAGGTCATAGTAGGTCGTAATGCTATCGTAGGTAATCAAAGGGAATCGAAGCTAATCGAAGGTAAAGCTCGTTGAGAAAAAAAAAGCAAGTAAACCAACCGGTAATGTTAAATGCCCGCTAAACTTTATTAAAAGTTGTCTGGCTTCTTAAAAGTGTCTCCACTCCTTCTCCCCCCCTCTCTGCGCTCTCTAAAGGACTTATCGTTACTGTGCCAGCCGTCTTTTACCTTCCTGTTAATCCCGGGTGTGAATTTCAGACAGCGCTCCCCCCACTTTCCCTGGCCCCCGCCTTCTTTCTGTCTTTCTGTCTGTTTGGGTGTGTGTGTGTGTGTGTCGTCGATCCGGCTCGCGGTTTCATCGCTGACGGTCGATCCAGCTCGAGGTTTTTCAGGCGAGTGCCCTCGAGCTTGAAGGTCAAAGACAGTCGCTGAAAAGTCACGTTAGTCAGACAGGCCCTTAAGGTGTTCTTATTGAAGCGATACATTTAATCTTGGCAGAGAATGGGTCAATGTACATAATGCAGAACATTTTAGCACATTTCCAAGATGAATATTGGACAACCCTCAATATATTTAACCGTTTTTTGCATAAAACTTCAAAATATTGACATAAAGCTACTTATCTACTACTTTTTTGTTCTACAGATAGCTACCAGTGGCAAGGTTTTAGAATATCTTACAAATATAACTGGTCAATTTCTCAATTTTAAAAATCCCATGTAATTTATTTCACTGGTGGCATCAAATTCAACATTTTTTAAGAAATCAAATTTTTAAATAAATTAATCTTTACCAACTAATAAACTTTTAATTTAATTTCTACGTTACTCAACATAAATATTTTTTTGGAATTAACAGTATCTTTCTTTCACCTTGCTAATCGCACCCCAACCCATCTCCCTGAACTTCCAGCCTAATCGAAACAGCAGAAATAGATAAGTCAAAATTATTTATGCCTTTTAGTGCTATTCCCAACGACTTTTGCTGTGACATAATAAAATTGCATACATAAAATAAGTCATCAGTTGTCCATTTGTGATTATTTAACATCAACATTAATTTACATCTCTCACCCATATGATTCTGCCAGCACTTTAAAGCTGCATCTTCAATGAGTGGACGAGCAGTGGACAAGTCCACCAGTCCACGCTCATTTGTAGGTAGTGTTACTTTGAAAATCTCCTCCAAAGCTTGTTTTTTGCTGACAATCAGTTCAGTCCAAACCCTATTCACAGCTTTGAGAAGTAGCTGTCGCCCTAAAATTAGATATAATTAGATATAATACATTAGAAATAGTTTTAAATGCAATTTAAAATTTGAAGTTTACAGAAATACAGTGCCTTTAATACAAAATCAGTTAAAATACAAGTTTGCTTCGAGTCATAGTGTGGAAACAGGCGCTTGGGCCCAATTTACCCACACTGACCAATATGTCCCATCTACATTAGTCACTCCTGCCTGTGTTTGGCCCATATCCCTCTAAACCTGTCCTATTCATGTCTGTCTAATTGCTTTGTAAGTGTTGTGATAGTCCCTGCCTCAACTACATCATCCGGCAGCTCGTCCCATACACCCACCACTCTTTGTGTGAAAATGTTACCCCTCTGATTCCTATATAATCTTTCCCCCTTCACCTTAAGTCTATGCCCTCTGGTTCTCGATTCCCCCCCTCAGGGCAAGAGACTCTGTGCGTCTACCCGATCTATTCTTCTCATAATTTTATACACGTTTAGAAGATCACACCTCAGGCTCCTGCCGTCCAGGGAATTCTGGAGAGAGTTCGATTTAGCTCTTAGGGCTAAAGGAATCAAGGGATATGGGGAAAAAGCAGAAACGGTGTACAGATGTTAGATGATCAGCCATGATCATATTGAATGGCGGTACTGGTTCGAAGGGCCGAATGGCCTACTCCTACTGTTCTATGTTTCAACTAGATTGTTCCAACATAAAGCCAGTCTAAAGGTCAATGTGCCAAAAGCCTTTTTGACCACCTCATCTACCTGCGACGCCACCTTCAAGGAACTATGTACTTGCACTCCTAGATCCCTCTGCTCTACAACACTCCCCAGAGCCCTACCGTTCACTGTGTAGGTCTTGCCCGCGTTAGACTGTCCAAAATGCAACACCGCACATTTCTGTGTTCAATTGGATCTACCATTCCCTGGCCCACCTGGCCAACCGATCAAGACACTGCTGCAATTTTTGACATCATCCGCAAACTTGCTAGGTATGTTCTCATCCATATGATTAATATAGATTTCTTTCAGACAAGTCTGTCCCTTACTCATTTTTCTTAGTGCTCCTAGTTGCTCAACATATTCATCTTCAGGCATTGTTGAGAACATACTTGATTTTAGTTCGTAAAAATTAGATGTAAAATGAGTATACAAGAAATGATTTCAATCCATATGGTATCAGATTGCTGGAATAAACTGTTGTAGGCTATTTGTCTGTCGTGTAATTCAGTTCCAGTGAAGAGTAATACTGTTCTGCGAGCATTTCGTATAATCCTGACCTGCATTTCACAGCTTTTCCATATTTCTTTTGAATTTTTTTCCGTCCAACAGCCCTCAATAACCTACCAACCAAATGACTTCATCAACAACATATCACTAAGGCAACCCTGGATTCACCTCATCAGAAAAAATCTCTTTGCCCTCTTCATCATTTCCCCACTCTTTCATAAAACAAACTTGTTGCCTTTTTCTTTCCAATTTCGAATGTAAAGAGAAACAACGTACTGCTTGAAACTAAACTCAAAACAACTGCTCAAAGGGCTGAATGACCTACTGCACCTATTGTCTATATACTCGGTTTTCTCTTTCTATAGATACTGCCCGAATTGCTGAGTTCTAGTATTATATGGGTTTATTTCTGATTTTTTATATCTTTTTAAAAATTTGGTTTTAGTTTGTCTTTTTTTCCTATCAATCACTGCCTCATTGTCAGTAATACAATCTTCTTCTTGAAATGTGTGGTAAAACCAGATCTCCAGCATTTTTGTGTACCCTCTGTGGTCTCTCCTGTCAGAGAACACAATATTCTTTAAACAGTAGCTTCTAACAAATCTCCCTACTCATTTTGACCCATCCGCAAATGTGACTTGGCTAGATCTCAGGCACAGGAATTTTCTTCCTTAATAGCTCCAAATTACTCTCCCTGAAGTGTCCAGACCAAGCAATTAATTGTTCCATCCCCAAATTTTGGCTTAGTTCTATTCTTGTTAGAATATGTTCCCACAAAATACTTCTGGGTGCTTCGCTATGTTAAAGGAATTCCAATAAAGCAGGACCCACATTTAAATTTACTTCCACAACAACAAAACTAAACGATTCTATGCTCAGACCCAATATTTAACATAATAATAGTGAAGGAGGCCACATCAAACCTCAAATGATTTTGTATCTAAGCCAATTCAAGTATGTGTCACATTACCTTTAAAATTAATGTGTAAGAAAGAACTGCAGATGCTAGTTTAAACCGAAGGTAGACACAAAATGCTGGCATAACTCAGCGGGTGAGGCAGCAACTCTGGAGAAAAGGAATGGCTGACTTTTTAGGGTTGAGACCCTTCTTCAGACTGAAGTTAAGTCAGCATTTTGTGTCTACCTTTAAAATTAACTATAGTTTAATTTAGAGATACAGCGCAGAAACAGGCCCTTCGGCCCACCAAGTCCGCGCCACAAGCGATCCCCGCACATTCACACTATCCTACATACACTAGGGATAATTTACAATTTTACCGAAGCAATTAACCTACAAACCTGTACATCTTTGGAGAAAACCCGCAGGTCATGAAGAGAACGGACAAACTCCGTACAGAAGTCAGGATCGAACCCGGGTCTCTGGCACTGTAAGGCAGCAACTTTACTGCTGCTCCATCATGCCACCCCTTTATAGCTCCTACATGTTAAATTATTCTACATGCTCCAATTTCTTACTAACTGAAGCAAATTCCATATCTCTCTTCAGAGGCCAATCTCTCAACTTCTTCCTGCTACTCATTTCAGACCACCACCAGATTCAAACCTCCTCCAATTCCCAATTCCATTTTAAATCTCCATTTCAGAACCTTTCTAATTTCAAATACTGTTTGAATGCAGATTCCTGATTCTCTGATTTCTATTGCCAGTTTTAGCACACATCTCAGGTCGTTCTCATGCTAATTGGGAGAAGTCATTGTTGAAGCAGAGGATTTTGAAATGAGCTGATGTTATTGAATAAATGCACTGGAAAGGTTCTCACAAAAATAAATCAAGAATATTTTCGTTTGAATCTAATGGTTTATTGTTCCCCATTTTGAAATCAATGTGATTTTTTAAAGAAGAAATAACCTCTAAGTTATAAAGGAACTAAAAGTCACAAATAAAAAGGAAGAGTATATTACACATACATAATGGCATGTCAGAATTATTTAACACATTGCTTTTAATTATTCTTGTTATTTTCCAACAACTAATTCTTTCAAAATTTACTTGACTATGGTAAACATACAGCAGCAAGTGAGAAAAGGTCTGGGAAAGTTACTACCTAAAATTTGTATTATATTTGAATATTTTAATTCCTAATTTACCTTCACTAATATCTTGGCTATGACTTCCATCTGGTTCTAGATCAGAAGGTATCATGATGTGCCATGTCGTCATTCTGGCTTCTGCTTCTAGACCAAACCCTTCGAGGCTACTGCAAGATTTTAAAAAAAATCACAATAACAATGCAAATGCAGAAACAGTTCCTGTGAAATACATATCAATATATTCAATAATCAATATATATCAAAGAAGCATTGCAAAAAAAACATGACCATTTCAATCATAAAAATGATCAAACCTGCAAGATCCACATAATTTTTTCACCATCCATTCAACTAGTCAAAATGTAACCATGCCAATTGTAACATTAAAAATGTAACACCACCCCCAAAGCAGCCCTCATCACCAAGCAATATAAGCACATTTATCAAAATCAAAATCTGATATTTGATTTAAAGTTATCATAATATTTGAAGAAAGTGAAAGAATGAAAGAAAAGGTGAGCAGAACATTGGCTGTTTTGCTTGAGAAGGTGAAAGGGATACAATTAGTCAGGGAAACATTGAAATAACTGTCCCCTAGAGATAACAAAAGCAAAAGAAGGCTTCAGCAGAAAAAAAGTGAAAGCAGGATAGATGCAGGTGATATTATAGAGAAAGAGTATTCAGCATTGGTGGCAGGATAATATTTAATGTACTCCCTTGATAGCCTTTGAGCAAGTGAGGACAAACCACTGCAAACTACTGCAGTCCTCATGAAGAATATTTGGTACACACTTGCAAAATTTTAACCCCACAACAAAGGAAGGATGACATAATCACAACTCAAAAAGTTGCATGACATGGAGGGGGACTTAGAAATGGCGACATCCCCACAAGCCTGATGCCATTGCACTTTAAAATGGTTCAGGTGACAAGTTTGGAAAGATCTGCAGAAGCTCATTTGATTTGCTGTACTTCATCAATGGGACCATCCATATGCACAACATCAGGATGGCCATCAGTGCTTCATAGGATATCATAACACTTGTGAAATGGTGTATGGAAAAAAAATAAGCCCAGAGTGTATGCACAATTTCCTGGATGGTAAATGTAAAAATCGCCATTTTACACACTGTCAAGATGACAAATGAGATTGAGTTTGATAAGACAGAGTAAGATGATGTGGAAGAGATATTTAAGGGCCTGTCCCACTTGGGCGACTTTTTAGGCGAGTGCAGGAGACTCTGCGCTCGCCTCATGATCGCCACATGGTCACCACATGTTCGCTGGTGGTCTCTGGTGAGTCTCCATCATGGTCGCGAGGAGTTCCCGCATTCTGGGAACTAGTCACGGCCTCAGTATGGTCGCCGCAAATTTTTCAACATTGGTCGCCATGGAGAAAATTGATAATCCTGTAGTGTAGGTGCAGTTGTAGTGGTGTCGCCATGTAGTTATGTGTAGTCGAGGTAGTTGTAGGTAGTTTTAGTTAATCGCCTTTGCTGACCGGGCATTTTCATTGGCTCATTGGGGGGAAAAAAACGTAAGCACGAGTTTTCAGAACCAAGTAATGTTAAATGCCTGCCAAACGTCATTTCTGGCTTATTAAAAAGTTGTCAGGCTTCTAAGGAAGACACAAACAATCTCCCACATGCACTGGAAGACAGAGGATCTAAGGGGGTAGAGGAACTGAAAGAAATTTTCATTAGGCGAGAAATAGTATTGGGTAGGCTAATGGGACTGAAGGATGATAAATCCCCTGGATCTGATGGTCTGCATCCCAGGGTCCTCGGGGAGGTGGCTCTAGAAATAGTGGACGCATTGGTGATCATTTTCCAATGTTCAATAGATTCAGGATCAGTTTCTGTGGATTGGAGGATAGCTAATGTTATCCCACTTTTCAAGTGGGGAGCGAGAGAGAAAACGGGGAATTACAGACCAGTTAGCCTGACTTCGGTGCTGAAAGATGCTATTAAAGAGGTAATAATGGGGCATTTGGATAGTAGTAAAAGGATTAGTCCAAGTCAGCATGGATTTATGAAAGGGAAATCATGCTTGACTAATCTTCTGGAATTTTTAGAGGATGTGACAAGTAAAATGGATGAAGGGGTGCCAGTGGATGTAGTGTATCTAGACTTTCAGACAGCCCTTGATAAGGTCCCGCACAGGAGTCAAGTCAAGTCAAGTCACATTTATTTATATAGCACATTTAAAAAACAACTCTCGTTGGCCATAGTGCTTTACATTTGTTATAAGAATAGCATAAACAAAACAAACTACATACATATATACATGTAGCCCTCACTCAGAGGACGTCAGGAAAGGCTTGGGAGTATAGATACGTTTTTAGTCTTGACTTAAAAGAATCGAAGGAGGGGGCAGTTCTGATGGGAAAGGGGATGCTGTTCCAGTCTAGGGGCTGCAACCGCAAAGGCGCGGTCGCCCCAGAGCTCATGCCTAGACCGTGGGATATTCAGCAACCCCAAGTCTGCCGATCTGAAGGGCCTGGAGGTGGGTGAGAAGACTTTTTATGTAGGTGGGGGCAAGCCCATTGAGGGCTTTGTAGACATGGAGGAGGATCTTGAAGTTTATACGGAACCGCACAGGGAGCCAGTGGAGAGAGGCCAGGATCGAGGTGATGTGGTCCCTTTTTCGGGTGCCCGTCAGGAGTCTCGCTGCGGCGTTTTGGACCAGTTGCAGGGAAGATTGGCTGATGCCAGTGTAAAGGGAGTTGCAGTAATCTAGGCGGGAGGAGATGAATGTGTGGATGATCTTTTCGAGTTCATCAAACTGGAGGAATTGTTTTATTTTAGCTATCGTCCGAAGCTGAAAGAAGCTAGCTTTTACCACGGCATTGACTTGTTTGTCAAATTTCAGCGCTGAGTCAAATATCACGCCTAGCAGGCTGGTGACTAAAATTAGAGCACATGGTATTGGGGGTAGGGTGTTGACATGGATAGAAAATTGGTTGGGAGACCGGAAGCAAAGAGTAGGAGTGAACAGGTCCTTTTCAGAATGGCAGGCAGTGGCGAGTGGAGTGCCGCAAGGCTCGGTGTTGGGGCCGCAACTGTTTACCATATATATTAATGATTTGGAAGAGGGAATTAGGAGCAACACTGGCAAGTTTGCGGATGACACAAAGCTGGGTGGCAGTGTGAACTGTGAAGAGGATGTTAGGAGGTTGCAGGGTGACCTGGACAGGTTGAGTGAGTGGGCAGATGCGTGGCAGATGCAGTATAATATAGATAAATGTGAGGTTATCCACTTTGGCGGCAAAAACAAGGGGGCAGATTATTATCTCAATGGGGTTAGGTTAGGTAAGGGGGAGGTGCAGCGAGACCTGGGCGTCCTTGTACACTGAAAATTAGCTTATAGGTACAGCAGGCAGTGAAGAAAGCTAATGGAATGATGGCCTTCATAACAAGAGGATTT
>JAXLNO010004246.1:558259-719386 GCA_038087875.1 Malacoraja senta
TATACAGGTTTTTCTTGTGTACCTTTGATTTTCAAGCATCTGCAGTTCCGTCTTAAACAGCTCTCAGCAATAGAATGTTAATGAAGGTTCAGTTTTGTGATGTCACAATGCCCAAAGCTCAAAGATGTCAAATCGAAATGGACCCATCTCCTCCCCCTCCCTCTCACCCACCCTGATCTCCTCTCCCTCCCCAATCTCTCCCCTTTCCTCCTCCCCCTCTCCCCTCCGTCCCCTCTCCCCTCCCTCCCCACTTCTCTCCCCACCCCGTCTCCCTCTCCCCCCCTCCCCCCCTCCCCCCGCCTGTGTGTTTGGGGGGTGGTTAGTGTGAGTGTGATGCCGCAGCCACAGCCCCCCCCCCCCAAACGCAAGGTAAACAATGGGGAAATTTCAAAATGTTAAACAAACAGCTCTCAGCAATAGAATGTAAATGAAGGTTCCGTTTTGTGATGTCACAATGCACAATGCTCACAGATGTCCAATCTGAATGGATCCATTTACATATGCCTTTGCAGCAGCCCCAGCCCCGGCCCCTCCCCCCCACCCCGCAGCATTGGGCATTGTGACATTACAAAACGGAACCTTCATTTACATTCTATTGCTGAGAGCTGTTTGTTTAACATTTTGAAATTTCCCCATTCCCTATCACCCCCACACACGTGGCGACGCCCTGCGACACGTGTGACAAATCGAAATGAATCCGTTTACATATGCCTTGGCAGCAGCCCCAGCCCCAGCACCTCCCCCCCACCCCCTCAGCCTGTGTCGAAGGGCATCGTCACGTGTGTGGCAATAAAGAGGATTGGGGGTGATAGGGAATGGGAAACAGATGGACTGTCCCTACCCCTCCTACTTCAACTCTCCCTCCCCACTCTTCCCCCTCTCTCCTCTCCCCCTCCCTCCCCTCCCACACCCTCTCTTCCCCCTTCACCACCCCTATTCACCCCCATCTCTCCCCCACCCCCTTCCCCTCTCTCTTGCACCACTCCCCTCTTCCCCTCTCCCTCCCCACCTCTCCCTCCACCCTCCATCTCTCCCTATCTTCACCCTACTCCTCTCCCCTTCCCCTCATCCCCTCCCCCCTTCCTGCCCTCCCCGCTCTCCTCCCCCTCCCTCTCACCCACCCTGATCTTCTCTCCCTCCCCAATCTCTCCCCTTTCCTCTTCCCTCTCCCCTTCCTCCCCCTCTCCTCTTCTCTCCCCACCCCGTCTCCCTCTCCCGTCTTCCTCTCCTCCCCCCCCCGAGTGTGTTTGGGGGTCGTTAGTGTGAGTTTGGGGGGTGGTTAGTGTGAGCGTGATGCTGCAGACCCCCCCCCCCTCCCGCAAACGCGCGTTGGGAAAACAGCCCGCCAACAGTCAACAGTCGCTCTGTCTTTAAGACGGAACTGCAGATGCTGGAAAATCGAAGGTACACAAAAAAAAACTGTATATCATCAGCGGGTTCAGCAGCATCTGTGGATCGAAGAAAATATGCAACGTTTCGGTAGAAAACCATTCTGAGGATGGGCTTCGACCCAAAGCGTTGCCTATTTCCTTCGCTCCATAGATGCTGCTGCACCCGCTGTGTTTCTCCAGCTTTTTTTTGTGTACCAGTCTCTCTGTCTCTCCCCTCTCTCTCTCTCTCTCTGCCCTTCTCTCTTCACAGCCCGCGGCTCGACTCATGCACGCACGCTCCAACCCCCCCCTTCACCTCTCTCCCCATCCTCTCTTTCCTCTCTCCACCCCTCTCCTCTCTCCCCCTTCCTCTCCACCCTCCCTCCCCCTCTCCTCTTCTCTCCCCACCCCGTCTTTCTCTCCCCTCTTCTCTCCCCACCCCGTCTTCCTCTCCCCCCCTCACCCCATCCCCCCGAGTGTGTTTGGGGGTGGTTAGTGTGAGTTTGGGGGGTGGTTAGTGTGAGTGTGATGCTGCAGCCCACCCCCCCCCCTCCCGCAAACGCGCGTTGGGAAAACAGCCCGCCAACAGTCTCTCTGTCTTTAAGACGGAACTGCAGATGATGGAAAATCGAAGGTACACAAAAAAAAACTGTATATCATCAGCGGGTGCAGCAGCATCTATGGATCGAAGGAAATAGGCAACGTTTCAGTAGAAACCAGTCTGAGGATGGGCTTCGGCCCAAAGCGTTGCCTATTTCCTTCGCTCAATAGATGCTGCTGCACCCGCTGTGTTTCTCAAGCTTTTTTTTGTGTACCAGTCTCTCTGTCTGTCCCCCTCTCTCTCTCTCTCTCTCTCTCTGCCCTTCTCTCTTCACAGCCCGCGACTCGAATCATGCACGGCCGCTCCAACCCCCCCCTTCACCTCTCTCCCCATCCTCTCTTTCCTCGCTCCACCCCTCTCCACCCTCCTCCTCAAATTTTTTTTTCTAACATTAAATTTTCCCTCTGCCCCTCCCCCTCTAGACGCACCTGAGAGGTGAGGGCTATTCGTCAGTGGATAGGGTGGAGATGGGATAAAGAAGCAAATTTAAAAATTAAATTAATATCAAGGGGTGTGATGAGTGTGTGTGTTTGTAGGTGCCGGATTCCGTGCTTTGGAGGAAAGGGGGTGATTAGTGTGACGCCACAGCCTCCCCCCCCCCCCAAAAACGCACGTTCGGTGTCCAGACCCAACGGGTCTGCACTTGGTCTAGTCTATTATATAAAACTCTCTGGCTGTCGTCCGTCTGTACGTCCGACGTTCTGCTTGACTTGTGCCGCGCGGCCTTTGATACCGCCCCGCGCCCGCGCGGAAACGCCAAAGTTTTTTACCGTTTCTAGAGGTTACGTTTATCTTTACGAATAGACGATCCTGATTAAATTCGGTCGTGTTTATGTATGCTTTTTTAAATAAAATACATCTCCTCCCCCCCCCCCAACCAAACATTTCAAAATGTTAAAAAAAACAGCTCAGCCATAGAATGTTAGTAAAGATTCCGTTGTGTGATGTCACAATGCACGATACTCACAGATGTCCAATCGGAATGGATATATTTACATATGCCTTTGCGGCAGCCCCAGCCCTGGCCCCTACCCCCCAACCCCCGCAGCGTTGGGCATTGTGACATCTCAAAACGGAACCTTCATTTACATTCTATTGCTGAGAGCTGTTTGTTTAACATTTGAAATTTCCCCCATTCCCTATCACCCCCACACACGTGGCGACGCCCTGCGACACGTGTGACAAATCGAAATGAATCCGTTTACATATGCCATTGCAGCAGCCCCAGCCCAAGCCCCTCCCCCCCACCCCCGCAGCCTGTGTCGAAGGGAGTCGTCACTTGTGTGGGAATAGAGAAAGATAAGTGGGGGTGATAGGGCATGGGGAACAGATGGACTGTCCCAACCGCTCCTACTTCCACTCTCCCTCCCCACTCTTCACCCTCTCCTCTCCCCCTCCCTCCCTCCCACACCCTCTCTTCCCCCTCCACCACCCCTCTTCACCCACATCTCTCCCCACCCCCTTCCCCTCTCTCTTGCACCACTCCCCGCTATCCCTTTGCCCCTCACTCCCCACTCTTCCACTCTCCATCCCCCACCTCTCTCCCTCCCTCCCTCTCTTCCCCCTACTCCTCTCACCTTCCCCTCATCCCCCTCTCTCCACCTCTAATATCCCCTCCCCCCCTCTCCCCCCTTCCTGCCCTCCCCGCTCTCCTACCACTCCCCACTCTCCCACACCACCCTCTCCCCCACCCTGCTCTCTTCTCCTCACCAATCTCTCCCCTTTCCTCCTCCCCCTCTCCTCTTCTCTCCCCACCCCGTCTCCCTCTCCCCTCTTCTCTCCCCACCCCGTCTTCCTCTCCCCCCGCCTGTGTTTGGGGGGTGGTTAGTGTGAGTGTGATGCCGCAGCCACCACCCCCCTCCCACAAACGCGCGTTGGAAAAACAGCCCGCCAACAGTCTCTCTGTCTTTAAGACGGAACTGCATATGCTGGAAAATCAAAGGTACACAAAAAATACCTGTATAATCTCAGCGGGTGCAGGAGCATCTATGGATCAAAGGAAATAGGAAACGTTTCGGAACAAAACCCGTCCGAGGATGGGTTTCGGCTAAAAGAGTTGCAAATTTCCTTCGCTCCATAGATGCTGCTGCACCCGCTGTGTTTCTCCAGCTTTTTTTTGTGTACCAGTCTCTCTGTCTCTCACTCTATCTCTCTCTCTCTCTCTCTCTGCCCTTCTCTCTTCACAGCACGCGGATCAACTCATGCACGCCCGCTCCAACCCCCCCTTCACCTCTTTCCCCATCCTCTCCTTCCTCTCTCCACCCCTCTCTCTCCCCACCTTCCTCTCCCCTCTTCCTCTCCACCCTCCTCCTCCCCCTCATCACATTTTTTTTTTAATAACATTAAATTTTCTCTCTCTGACACCCCCCCTCGAGACGCACCTGAGAGGCGAGGGCTATTCATCAGTGGATAGGGTGAAGATGGGATAAAAGAATAAAATTAAAAAATTAAGATAATATCAAGGGGTGTGATGAGTGTGTGTGTTTGTGGGTGCCAGATTCCCACCCTGCAACCGTGCTTTGGAGGAAAGTGGGTAACAGGATGGACTGTCCCTACCCCTCCTACTTCAACTCTCCCTCCCCACTCTTCCCCCTCTCTCCTCTCCCCCTCCCTCCCTTCCCACACCCTCTCTTCCCCCTCCACCACCCCTCTTCACCCCCATCTCCCCCCCACCCCCTTCCCCTCTCTTGCACCACTCCCCGCTACCCCTCTGCCCCTCACTCTCCACTCTTCCCCTCTCCCTCCCCACTTCTCTCCCTCCACCCTCCCTCTCTTCCCCCTACTCCTCTCCCCTTCCCCCTCATCCCCTCCCCCCCTCTCCCCCTTCCTGCCCTCCCCGCTCTCCTCCCACTCCCACTCTCCTCTCCCCTTCCCCTAACTCAGCAGGTGCAGCAGCATCTTTGAATCGAAGGAAATAGGCAATGTTTCATAACAAAACACGTCTAAAGATGGGTTTCGGCCACAAAAATTGCCTATTTCCTTCGCTCCATAGATGCTGCTGCACCCACTGAGTTTCACCAGCTTTCTTTGGTGTACCAGTCTCTCTGTCTCTCCCCTCTCTCTCTCTCTCTCTGCCCTTCTCTCTTCACAGCCCGCAGCTCAACTCATGAACACCCGCTCAAAATCCCCCCCTTCACCTATCTCCCACATCCTCTCCTTCCTCTCTCCACACCCACCGTCCCCCTCCCTCTCTTCCACCTACTCCTCTCCCCTCCCCTCATCCCCCCTCTCAACCTCTAACATCCCCTCCCCGCTCTCCTCCCACTCCCCACTCTCTTCCCCCTCCCTCTCCCCCACCCTACTCTCTTCAACCTCACCAATCTCTCCCCTTTCCTCCTCCCCCTCTACCCTCCCTCCCCCTCTCCTCTTCTCTCCACACCCCGTCACAGATGTCCAATCGGAATGGATCCATTTACATATGCTGTTGCGGCAGCCCCAGCCCCGGCTCCTCCCCCCCAACCCCCCGCAGCATTGGGCATTGTGACATCACAAAACGGAACCTTCATTTACATCTATTGCTGAGAGCTGTTTGTTTAACATTTTGAAATTTCCCCATTCCCTATCCCCCCCACACACGTGGCGACGCCCTGCGACACGTGTGACAAATCGAAATGAATCAGTTTACATATGCCTTTGCAGCAGCCACAGCCCCAGCCCCACCCCCGCAGCCTGGGTCGAAGGGCGTCGTCACGTGGTGTGGCAATAGAGAAAGAGGATTGGGGGTGATAGGGAATGGGAAACAGATGGACTGTCCCTACCCCTCCTACTTCAACTCTCCCTCCCCCACTCTTCCCCCTCTCTCCTCTCCCCCTCCCTCCCCTCCCACACCCTCTCTTCCCCCTTCACCACCCCTATTCACCCCCATCTCCCACCCACCCCCTTCACCTCTCTCTTGCACCATTCCCCGCTACCCCTCTGCCCCTCACTCCCCACTGTTCCCCTCTCCCTCCCCCACCTCTCTCCCTCCCCCTCCCTCTCTTCCCCCTACTCCTCATCCCCTTCCCCCCTCTTCCCCCTTCCTGCCCTCCCCGCTCTCCTCCCACTCCCCACTCTCCTCCCCCTCCCTCTCACCCACCCTGATCTCTCCCTCCCCAATCTCTCCCCCTTTCCTCTTCCCCCTCTCCCCCCCTCTCCTCTTCTCTCCCCACCCCGTCTCCCTCTCCTCTCCCCACCCCGTCTTCCTCTCTCCCCCCTCCCCCCGAGTGTGTTTAGGCGTGGTTAGTGTGAGTTTGGGGGGTGGTTAGTGTGAGTGTGATGCCGCAGCCCACCTCCCCCCCTCCCGCAAACGCGCGTTGGGAAAACAGCCCGCCAACAGTCTCTCTGTCTTTAAGACGGAACTGCAGAAGCTGGAAAATCGAAGGGACACAAAAAAACTGTATATCATCAGCGGGTTCAGCAGCATCTATGGATTTAAGAAAATATGCAATGTTTCGGTAGAAAACCATTCTGAGGATGGGCTTCGGCCCGAAACGTTGCCTATTTCCTTCGCTCCATAGATGCTGCTGCACCCGCTGTGTTTCTCCAGCTTTTTTTTGTGTACCAGTCTCTCTGTCTCTCCCCCTCTCTCTCTCTCTCTCTCTGCCCTTCTCTCCTTCACAGCCCGCGGCACGATTCATGCACGCACGCTCCAACCCCCCTTCACCTCTCTCCCCATCCTCTCTCTTCCCCTTCCTCTCCACCCTCCTCCTCCCCCGCTTCAAATTTTTTTTTTCTAACATTAAATTTTCCCTCTGCCCCAACACCTCTAGACGCATCTGAGAGGTGAGGGCTATTCGTCAGTGGATAGGGTGGAGATGGGATAAAAGAAGCAAATTAAAAAATTAAAATAATATCAAGAGGTGTGATGAGTGTGTGTGTTTGTGGGTGCCGGATTCCGTGCTTTGGAGGAAAGGGGGTGATTAGTGTGATGCCACAGCCTTCCACCCCCCCCCCCCCGCAAACGCACGTTCGGTGTCCAGACCCAACGGGTCTGCACTTGGCCTAGTATACTTTTAAAACTCTGTGTGCGTGTGTGTGTGTGTGTGTGGGGGGGGGGGGGTATCTGTGTGTGTTTGTGGGTGTCAGATTTGGCCTTTGATTCCTTGGTCCGCCAAAACCACACGCAAAAACTACGAGATTTGTTTCCATTTCGCTAGACATTACCCCCCTCACCCACCCCTCTACCACATCCCTTCCCCCTACCCGTCTCCCCCTTCACCCTCCCCGCTCTCCTCCCCTCCCCTCCCAACTCTCTCCCCCCTCCCCCCTCTCTTCTCCCCTTTCCTCCCCCCTCTCCTCACCCATCTCTCCTCACCCCTCTCCTGTGATGTGGTGTGTGGGTGTTTGTCAGGTGTATGACTTTGAGTCCTGAAAAGCGCTATATAAATAAAATCTATTATTATTATTATTGTCATTTTGATTTAGCTTTGATTCATTGGTCCGCCAAAACCACACGCAAAAACTCAGTGATATTTACCATTTCACTAGCAATTTTACTTTTACATTCGCATATCCACTCCTCATTAAATTTCGTCATTTTTCGGTACATATTTTTAATAAAATCCTTCCCCCCCCCCCCCCACTCACTCATTTTGTTGCTTCCCTGCTGGCCACCTTCTCATCGCATGCCGCGCGACCATAACGGCTGCTGCTGCCCAGCTCTCCTCCACTCCCCGCCCCACCCGGCGCGGCTTTGTCACGCTGGTCCCCTGCTGCTTTTCGCCGTCCTCGCTGTCGGCCCGCACGCTTGCACTGTCCAAAAATCCCGCTCGTCAACGGCCTGTCGGCCCACAGGCGCATTGAGGGTGTACGCAGCGTCTCCACGGGCGTACGCAACGTCTTGACGTCGTACGCAGCGTCTTGATGTCGTACGCAGCATCTTGACGGCGTACGCCTAGCGCTTGGCGTTGCGCGATGACGTCAGGCAGCCCCCCCTTGCAACCGCGCGTTGCGGGAACAGACTGCACTTGATCTAGTATACTTTTAAAACTCTGTGTGTGTGTGTGTGTGTGTGGATGTGTGTGTGTCATTTTGCATGTGAAACGTATCTCCACGAAAACCAGACGCAATTTTACAATTTTGGTAGGGATTTAACTTATGAGCAGAAATCCACTCCTCTCTAGATTTGGTCTATTATTTCCCCAGATTTTGAATAAAATTGTCATAAAAAAAACATCAAAGAATTTTAAAAATCAAACTGCTGCATGAGTCACAGTGCCACCTCACAGATCCAACCACAATGGATCTCATTTACATATGCCATCACAATGGGACAGGTGTGGGAGATTGCAACCTTCACGTGGACCCACTAAAACCAAACTGCTGCATGAGTCACAGTGCCGTCTCACAGATGTACAATCACATCACAATGGGACAGGGGTGGGAGATCACCCCCCCCTCCCAGACATTTAAAAAAATATTAAGGTTGCCCAGCTGCTGTCCTCACAATGCCTTTGCACCTGGCCCAACTGCCTCCAGGCCCCGCCCGGCCCTACCCCCCGCCCGCTGACCTCACAATGCCTTTGCACCTGGCCCAACTGCTTCATTGCCTCGCCCGGCCCTGCCCCCCCCCCCACCTGGCCCCGCCCTGTAACCTCACAATGCCTTTGCATCTGGCCCAACTGCTCCCTGACAGTTAAAAAAAATAAATTGCTGTCTTCATTGACAGCTTAGATCGGACCGGCTGTGTGTGTGGGTGGGGGGGAGGGGTCATCCCCTGAATTCCATAGAGCTGCCGACAGCTTTCGTGCATGAGAAGCGGACGCTTCATTTCCAGAACATTCTGAACGCGTACCGCAAGGTTGCATTTCGCTCTCTTTGTCTCTCCCCCTCTCTCTCTCCCCATATCGCTCTCTCCCCATCTCGCTCCCTCCCCATCTCGCTCTCTCCTCATCTCTCTCTCCCCTCTCTCTCCCCCCTTCCTCTCCCCCACCTCTCCTGCCCTCCCCCACCCTCCCTCCCCAAAACCCCCTTCCCCCTCCCCTCCACCCCTACCCCCTTCCCTCCACCCCATCCCCTCTCTCCCTTCTCTCTCCTCCCATCTCTCTCAACCCTCCTCCCCCACCCCCCCTCACCTCCCCTCCACCTCCCTCTCCCTGTCTCTTGCCACTCTGTCTCTGCCCCTTTCTCTCTGTCTCTCCCCACCCCCCCCCCACCTCTCTAGACGCGCCTGCGAGTTGGGGGCTATGCGTCAGTGGATAGGGCGGTTATGGGGTAAAAGGAGCAAATAATATTAATATATCAAGGGGGGTAGTTAGCGTGTGTGCGGGGGGGTAGTTAGTGTGTGTGGCGCCGCATGCCGCCGCCCCCCCCAGCCCCCCCTCCCCCGCAACCACACTTTGGGGGCCACAGACCCAACGGGTCTGCACTTGGTCTAGTAAAATTTAAAACTCTGATCTTGATATCTTACGGTTTGCGTGGTTTTTCTATTTGCGCAAAAATGGTACGAGATAACGCTACGATTTTTCGCCAGCTCGCTCACCGTTCTCCTGTGCAGCGAGTGCACAAAGTTTTGTTCCGATCGGTGGTCTATTGTAAATGTTAGCGAGGTTTAAATGTCTTAAAAACCGCGCTAACTTGTGGCCGGCGGAGGTCTCCAATTTCGGAGGGACCGGAAGCGGCCCAGCCCGGCTCAGAGTCGGAGATGTCGCCAAACAGAAAGCGTATACTCTAATCCCGGCGGAGGAGAATGGCCAGCGACCAACGCCCGCTGTGAATCCCCATCGCAATGCCTGCTCCAAGCCCATTCCGTGCTGGTCCCCCTCGCTGGCTCCTTCCCCCCTCCCCTGTGACACCTCCCATCCCCCATGGCTCTTCCCCCATCTTTTCTCCGAGCTCTCTCCCCACCTCCTTCCCGCCCACACCCCCTCCCCCCACCGCCTCCACACCCCTACCCTCCGACATTACCTCCCCCGCCCCCACCCCTCCCCCACCTCCCCACACCCCTCTCCCCGTCCTCACACCGCTCCGCCCCGCCCTCACACCCCTCTGCCCTGCCCACACACCCTCCCCCGCCCATACACCCCTCCCCCTACCCACACACCCCTGCCCCGCTCACTCACACCTCCTCCCCACACACCACAATCCCTCCCCCCCTCCCACACATGAAGAGGAGGGACTGCTGGGGGATGAGGGGAAATGAGTCGCGCCTGCGCAGTTAGGGCTATGGGTGTGTGGTGGAATATTGCGTTGGGGAACGGGTTGCGTTGGGGGACCAAGCCTCCTGTGTGACTGGGACCCAACGGGTCCCACTTAGTCTAGTTACTGCTATCCTACACACACTAGGGACAATTTAAGATTTATACCAAGCCAATTAACCGACAAATCTGAACGTCTTTGGTGTGTGGAAGGAAACCAAAGATCTCGGAGAAAACCCACGCGGTCACCGGGAGAACGTACAAACTCCATACTGACATCACCCTTAGTCGGGATCGAACCTGGGTCTCTGGCGCTGAAAGTGCTTTAAGGCAGCAACTCTACCAATGTGTCACCGATTAATTTCTCATCACTGATCAAAGCTTAAAGATTTTTTGGAAATACTTGAACTAATGTTGGAGCAATATTAAATCTTTGAGTTGCCATATTGCGAGTAAGCCATCAAAATTCATTTCTAAAGACGTACCTTCCAGTGTAGAGGCTAAGTAAGCTGTGAGCCAGGCAGCCAATGAATTCTTGATCATGATTGCCAGGTCCGAGGATAAGAGTACGGTTTACTGTCAGGATTCTTAAAGAGTCTAAAAGGGAAACTTGCTGTGGAACAGTCTTATGCGGTCTTGATAGTTGACATAGTATGGCTCGATTAAGGCAGTGATAAATAGGATCCAGAGACAGTCCTTGGGACCTACGTTTTGACTAGATGGAAACAAAGAAAAATATCAGTGATAAAAAAAATATTTAAATTCCAAAACTTACATTGCTTCATAAGCTATTTTGCTCTAAATTATATTAGCCAATTTTTACAGTTCTTTATGTTTGGTATTTTCTTCAGAAACATTCTAAGAAATCTGCACAAAAGTTTTTGATAATGTGGAGGCCGATATTACTCAGAATACTCCACTGAAAATCCTACAGCTTCCCATTGAATCACTTTATTTTTACATTCTGTACTGCTTCAATTAAACCTAGAATTCTATCAGATATTTCTTATAGCATTAAAGAAGAGTTACTTCATTTAATGCCCGTTCCACCAGTTCCAATCAGTCTGAAAAAGTATCTCAACACGAAACATCGCATATTCATGTTCTCCAGAGATGCTGCCTGACCTGCTGAGTTACTCCAGCACTTTGTGTCTAATTCCACAGAGCCAGACATTCTTTCATTCACACTATAACTACTGAAGTTTTAAATAACCAAAATACATGATCTCACCTCGAATGTCAATGAATCCCACCTGCCATTTCACTAGTTTCTCAGTCTTTACAGTTCTTTTGCTTTTCTGAGGAAAACTAATTTTACATCATCTGCAAATTTCAACATTATGCAAACTGGACCAATACCCAATTTTGAACATACTTTGAACTGATACGTTGAACTGACTCAGTGCACTCCCCAAGTGAGGCCTGGGTGACATAGTGTTGAATGATAAAGACGGAAGGTGTAGATAAAGCAAAATGAAGCAAACAACGTTTTTTTTAAAATTTTGAAAAATTATACAGATTTCAAATAAAAACTTCAATATTTATAATCAAAATTGTTTGTACGTTCGCAGAATCTGCAAAAATGACACTGGAAGAAGGCTATGATCACCCAGCTGTCAGAGCAGTATGCTATCATTATGTACTTAGCATGTCATGTTTACTTCAGTCTGTTTCATACTAAGTATGAATATAGAAATCCAAAAGAAAATTGAAGTAATAATAAAAAAAACAGAACATGTCTTCTGTTTCAGCACCACCTTTGTGAGAGCCTTTAAAGAAGTACATTAAATGCAAGCCTTACTCTCAACATCTAGACTCCGAAAATGAATAAATACAACTGTTTTAAAAATACTAATTTAACAAAATTGGTGTAAAGGTTTCTGGATTTAATTATTCCATACTCCCAGGTGTCAGGGCTTATGGGGAGAATGCAGGCGAATGGGTTGAAAGTGAAGGGTAGATCAGCCTGATTGAAAGGCAGAGTAGATCTGATGGCCGAATGGCCTAATTCTGCTCCTATAACGTATACATTTATGAACTTATGATTTTTATTTTCCTGGATGTGGAGGCACACAAGCTTTTAGAATAAATAGAACAAAAATGTAATTGAACATTTTTAACTGATGGGTCATAAATTTATTCCTTATTTATTAATAACTGGATGCTGTAAGAATTTGAGCTGTGCAGAGCAAATCACGGATTAACATGAGTATATGAGTGCACAAGCACAATTCAGGTATGTCTGCAATTCCTCTTGAAATTCTCCCTTGTTTCATCTTCCATTTTCTCAAAATATGTTGTCTTATATTTCTTTTGCCTTGAGATTATTGGTGGCCTGAGCTGGGGCATACCTCTGTCAGGTATCAAAACCGTGGTTATTTTAAAAGCTTTTATATGACTTTGGCAGTTATTTAAGAACTGTTAAAAGTGAATAATTAAAAATTCAAGTAATTTATTATAAATAATTAACTAAAACACATAACAGAGAATAAATCATAACAAATTTAAAGTAGTAACCTACTTTCTCCTTTGCCTTATAAATGTACAAATCTCCATTGAACGAATCAGATCTCAGATCCTATTCTAAATATTACCAAGTACAGGATCAGAAAACCAATTTCCCAATGTAATGTTGGGCAGTCCCATTAAAACTAATTTCCACTTCTGGACATGAAGTTGAGTTCTAGGATTCAGATAACTGACAGATATGTTGTTCTAAATCCATCAGACTCTGCACTTCACAGTGCATTGCAGTCACGAATGGCTGAATCCTCGTATTGCCAATATTTTCACAGAATCAAAGAATAGGTACAAAACAGATGGTCTTTTGTCCTCAAATCCATACTGGCTTTATGTTGGAACAATCTAGTTGAAAGATAAAACTAAAGAAACATAGAACAATAGAAATAGGAGTAGGCCATTCGGCCCTTCGAGCCAGCACTGCCATTTAATATGATCATGACTGATCATCTAAAATCAGTACCCCGTTCCTGCTTTTTCCCCATATCTCTTAATTCCTTTAGCCCGAAGAACTAACTCTAACTCACTCTTGAAAACATCGAGTGAATTGGCCTCCACTGCTTTCTGTGGCAGAGAATTCCACATGTTCACAACTCTCTGGGTGAAGACGTTTTTCCTCATCTCAGTCCTAAATGGCCTACCCCTTATTCTTAAACAGTGACCCCTGGTTCTGGACTCCCCTAACATCAGGAATTTTTTTCCTGCATCTAGCCTGTCCAATCCTTTAAGAATTTTATATGTTTCTATAAGATCTCCTCTCATCCTTCTAAATTCCAGTGAATACAAGCCCAGTCGACCCATTCTTTCATTCTTTTAATTCCCGCCATCCCGGGAATTAACCTGGTTAACCTACGCTGCACTCCCTCATTAGCAATAATGTCCTTCCTCAAATTAGGAGACCAGAAATGCACACGATACTCCAGGTGTGGTCTCACCAGGGCCCTGTACAACTGCAGTAGGACCTCCTTGCTCCAAAACTCAAATCCTCTCGCAATGAAAGCCAACATGCCATTAGCTTTCTTCACTGCCTGCTGTACCTACATGTTTACTTTCAGTGACTGATGTACAAACATACCCAGGTCTCGTTGCACCTCCCCTTTTCCTAATCTGACAATAATCTGCAAAAGTGGATAACCTCACATTTATCCACATTATACTGCATCTGCCATGCATCTGCCCACTCACCCAGCCTATCCAAGTCACCCTTCAGCCTCATCGCAGCTCACACTGCCACCCAGCTTTGTGTCATCCGCAAACTTGGATATTATTTAATACTTAAACTATTCACCTTTACCTGTGTGTCACCTGCATTTCCCTCATTGACCTTTCTATCAAAAAACACTCAACAAGTTAGACACGATTTATCGTTAATAAATCTATGCTAGTTTTCTCTAAACAATACACACCTATCAAAGTGACAAGTAATTCTGCCCCAACCCCAGGTTATTCTTTTTAGAACTTTCTCCATCACCAAGGTTAAATTGACTGGTCTGCATTTATTGCATTTTTATCTTTCACGCCCTTTTTTGCACAATTTTTCCGTTTTGGGGCACTATCTCTGAGCCATGGATGTTTGGAAGATGGAGACACCACAGATTGCAGATGCTGGAATCTTGAACAAAAAAACTGCTGGAGAAACTCAGTGAGTCAGGCAGCATCTGCAGGTTTTGGGTTGGGACTCTTCTTCAGACTGAAGCAGTTTGTTTTTTGATATTTGGAAGATATGGCCAGGCTCTACAATTTCCTCCCTTATACCTCTCTGCTACCTTACCAATGTTAATCTCGGATCTCAATTCCATTTTCTTTTGTTCCAGCAGTAACATTCAGAGTTGAGAAGATTAAAGTAAAATACTTATTTGGTGCTTCATCTGTGCTCTCTGCTACCATTAGTAAACTTCCCCTTCGGTTTCTATATGGTTCCATTTCTCCACTTACAGCACTTTCCTATTTTAAAGTAAAGTAAAGTATCCTTTATTGTCATTCAGACTTTTCAGTCTGAACAAA
Organism: Malacoraja senta; assembly: GCA_038087875.1. Taxonomy (NCBI): domain Eukaryota; kingdom Metazoa; phylum Chordata; class Chondrichthyes; order Rajiformes; family Rajidae; genus Malacoraja; species Malacoraja senta. Next base: position 572,869 of record JAXLNO010004246.1, read on the forward strand.
ACTTCGTGCCTTGCAGTCATAACATAGAATAAAATAACAAAACACACAATAAACTCAGATTTAACATCCACCACAGTGAGTCTACCAGGCCCTCCTCACTGTGATGGAAGGCAAAAGTCTTAAAGTCCTTGTCTCTTTCCTCCTTGTTCTCCCTCTGCGTTCAGGCGATCCAGGCTTCCGATGTTGTGACCCCGCCGGGTGATGGTAAGTCCCGCGGCCGAATCCGAGCTCCGCGAACGGGCCGGTTCAAACTCCGTGGCCCGGGGCGGACGAAGCTGCCACCCTCCAGTCCAGTGGACGAAGCTGGTGCGGGATCTCCGGAGAACCGGTCGCCAACCTGGGACCTGCGAGCTCCCGACGATGTCGTCCACTGGGCCCGCGGCCGAGTCCACTGGGCCCGTGGCCGAGTCCACTGGGCCCGCGGCCGAGCCTCCGAAGTCGGGTCGCTGCCGCCGCAACGCCAGCACAGCCCCGAAGTCGGCGCGCCTCGCGTTGGTAAGTCCTGGCTCTGTCTCCGGAGCCTCGAGGTCGGTCCCAGTTGGAGGCCGCCAGCTCCGCGATTAGGCCTCAGCGCAGACGGAGACGGAGGATACGACAAGAAAAGGTTGCATCCCCACCGAAGAAAGAGACTAAAACAAGTTTCCCCCACCCCCCACACATACACAATTAAAATAAACTGAAATAAACTGAAACAACAGGACGAAAGAAAACAAAAAAAGAAAAGACAAACGGACTGCAGGCGAGCCGCAGCTGCAGGGAACCGCCGCCACTTTTAGATGTCGGTAGGATAACCGTAAAGTTTGCTGCCAGTCTTTTCTCCTGATCTCATTTTGTCCCTTATATTTCCGGTTTTGCTTCCCCTCTGAATTTTCTGTAATCTGCCTAGTTCTCACTCGCTTGAGGTGTTGAGATTATTCACTTACCAGAGGATAGCCAGCCATTGACCTGCTCTTGTCACAAATCTTTAAGTGGCTAGTCCACTTGAATTCCTGAATCTTTAAGTGGCTAGTCCACTTGAATGTCTGATGTTGATACTGGAAGATTTGACTGATAACTTTGGTAAATATTAAGTGTAGGGCAGCTCTCTGTAGTTGGAGGTGTAATTGGCGGGCAGTTTTGTGCATAAATGTTACATGTCACACCAGACTACCATCAAATACGATCTAGGTTGTTATATCTTTGTGAAATTTGCCAAATAATGCAAATAGTTTGAAGTGAAATTAAATCTTATTTTTAGCATTTATAAAGCACCTCCTTTAACATGCTGTACCACCTCAAGTTCAAGATGTTCTAATTTCCCATTTAAAAAGAAACAAGATTTCATTTTGATTGCTGCCTCAGTCATTTAAACAGTAGGAACATTTCAGTAATAGTTAGAATAATGACAGCAGTGAAATAATGAAAGATGATTAACTTTAAATGTAGAACTGAGAAAGGAAAATAACAAATGATGGTAATGTACAACAATGATATCAGCTTCTAAGAGAATATTGCACAATTTGTTTGCAAAATAATGTTGAATTAAAAATTAATGAAAATGGTGAACAAAATGCCAAATACAAAGGCAAAAATTAAAATTAATTGGAATATTCAGTACCCATGGAGGGAGAATTAGAGTTGACTGTTAACAGTTCTAATGGAAAGTTATCAACCTGAAATGTTAACTCTCTCTCTCTCCACAAGTCTGACCAGCCAAATATTTCCAGTGTTTGTTTTAATTACATATTTCAAGCATTTGGACTTTAAAAAAAAATACTTTGGGAACAAATGTGACAATATTTATTTCTCATGTTAAGAGTTCAAGTATAATCCTTTCTTTGGAACTCAAAATGTGAAGTTGCTTTGAAACATCTTTTCAAAACTATTAACCCTACTTCAGATTATGGGCACCATGCAATAGGCTTCATGCATTTTGTTCTTCGCTAATCTACTTTATCTATTCTTGCACTGCAAACTGCTGGAAGTATGGGATGATAATATTTTGGTTTAACAGAACATATGGAAACTAGGTAATGTTAGGAGGAACAATCCATTTCCTTAACCAATGAAATTTAATGATTTAATGGTCTAAATGGTTTAAAAACATCTGAAATCTGCTTAGACACTTGCATCAAAGGCATTCTTGCTTGAGGAGATCTTCAATATGCTCCTTGCCCACTTGCTATTGTTGCTGAATTACTTGTGGGAAAATGTGTGGTTCTATATTAATACAAAAATATAAGATTTTCTGCATGTACAGACTGATTAATGGCATGAATCTTCATTACAGTATTTTGCAAGCAAATTAGGAGCTGTTATCTAATAACAGAAGTCAACAGTATCACTTGTGCATTATCAGCATTTGTTAGTTTTCCTTTTAATTTCCACATTTGAAGTTAATTAGCTTAATCCTAATGTACTGAAAAATAAAATTAATTTGAGGTTAATGGATAATATCCACTTACTTGTCCTATCAACTGAATAATGAAGTCAACAACAAGTTTTGATTCTTTGCTGAAGATGCCTTGCCAAAGCTTATCCACAAGTCTTTGTGTTAAGTAAAATACATTGTTCACTAATATACTGTAACTTCCTCCACTAGCAATAGGCAATGTTGAATCTTCACCTGAAATAGTTATGAAAATACCAATAGTAATGTTAATTTGTAGAATTAACATATACAAAAATAATTATACAGCTTGTAGTAATAACAGATGCTTTAACTTTAGCATTATTTCTTGCAGATTTTAACTTAGTTGCATCAATTGTTCATTAAAAAGTCAAATAATTTGTTTATAACAGTTTATTGAGCGAATTTTGCTCGTAATTACCAGATTTTATAGAATCTCCTAACCGTAAAACTACATTGTAATATGATCACAACTCGAATGCCCAGGAGATTACAAAAAGTGGTGGACACCCACATCACAGGTTCTGACCTTCCCCCCCATCAAAAAGATCAATTGGATGCAATGCCTTAAAAAGGCAGCCAGCATTATCAAAGACCCACACCACCCTGTTCACACTCTCATTTCACTCCTGCTATCAGGAGGTTGTTACAGGAGTTTGAAAACGGTGACTTCCGGGATCAGGAACAACTTCTTCCCAACAAAGCAACCACGATGCTATTTAACACAATAAACACCAATTAAACTTAGAACTACAAACTGCCTTGATTGCACTAGGGACTTTGGGCTTTTGTTTACACTAATATTTGTTAAAAAAACATATATATTTTTGTTCAATTGTTATCTATTGAGTTCTGTTTTTACAGACTTGTCGTTGCTGAAAGTAAGAATTTCATTGGTACATATGACAATTAAGAACTCTTGACCCTATATCATGACATTCTGGAATAAATTCTCCATAATAAGGACATTAACACAGCTGGATATTTTCCTTTGTTCATTTTTAATCAAATAGGCACCACTTTATGCTAATTGAAAATTTCAGAACAGTGTTTGATAAGAATTATAATGATGATGGAAAAAAGAATTTCCAGCAACAGTAGAATAATTACTTCGAGAGATGTTCTAAATTTGTAATTTAAATAATTTTGCAGTACTACGGAGACATTAACGTCAAAAGCAGAGTCTGATTGTCAAAACTCACCATATAATGAAAGTCCGCTTGCTCCAAATTAAAAATTATGTATAAAGAACTACCATCTGTATTTCTTCCCAGAGTTTAAATTGATTACAAACTTCAGAAAATTGCACAAGAACTGTTTGCTGAAAATGGTCCTTCCTATGCTGTGTGTTAATAGTTCTTCAGCTAGATGCCTAAACATGCTGTTTTGCTCAAATATGAGAGAAATCACTCAATACTAAAAAAAAAAAATACATCTATATAAATTAACCAATATGCTGCTAACACAAGTTAAATGAGCAACTATTTTGCTTTCAACATCTTTTTTATTATATTCAGCAACAGAATTTTTGGAATCATTTAACATCAGACCTCCATGTTGGTTTTAATCTTGTTACTAACATCTATTGGTTGGAAACTATTGTGTGGGTGGGCGGCGCCATTCACGTCACAGCGGCCTCTGCAGTCCGTCTGTCTTTTTTTTCTTTTTTTTTCGTTTGAGTTTTGTTTATAGTGTTTTTTTAACTGGGTATGTGTGGGGGGCGGGGGGTGTAGGGTGGGGGAACTTTTAAAATATTTTCCCTGCACGGGAGACCAGATCTTTCTCAGTCGGGTCTCCGTTGTCGTTGGGGCCTAGCACCGTGGAGCGGCCTCCAACCAGAACGACCTGGGGCTCCAGTCGCAGAGCCGGCGGACTTACCCGCCATCGTGGAGCTGGCCAAGTTCAGAACGGGAGGAGCTGTGGTTGCGCACTGCTGCGGCCCGACCCCAGAGATTCGGAGGCTCCAGCCGCCGGCCTGGTAGACGGTGACATCGGGAGCTCGCGGGTCCCTGGTGGAAGACCGCTTTTCGGGGCTCCCGCAACGGCGACTTCTCCCGCCCGAGTTGCGGGGTTGTAGATGACCTGGAGCGGGGTCTTACATCGCCCGGCGTGGCTTTAATGGCCGCGGGACATATTTACCATTGCCCGCTGGGGGCTTTGACTTTGATATCGGGAGGAGAATGTGGAGTGCAGGGGAGGGATAAGACTTTGCCTTCCATCACAGTGAGGAGGAGATTCACTGTGATGGATGTTTGTGTAAATTGTGTTGTGTCTTGGTTCTTTTTACTTGTTTGTATGACTGCAGAAACCAAATTTCGTTTGAACTTCATTTGAGGTTCAAATGACAATAAACGGTATTGTATTGTATTGTATTGATTAAAAACAGGAAGCTACATTTTGCCAAGATGTAATTGGCGAACAAATACATAATTTGCCATTTCCATTTCTAATATGAAAGAATCGTATCAAATAGCCCAAATCACAGTAATCCATATTTTAGACTTTCACTGTGTATTTTAATTGGAACTCACAAAATTTAGAAAATGATTCTTCCAGATTCTGGCAAAAAGAACTATACTGAACCTACCTAACAAAACATCCGCTGCCAATAAGTGATCCATTACACTGTCCAAGATACAAGTTTGAAATTCTTTTTGCTGAGCTCGTGTTGATCTATCAGGCGATGCCTTGAAAAGAAAAAGATACCAAAAACGTGATCTATTATTATCTTGCCGAAAGACACATTCGAGTGATATAATTTTTATTTTCTAATACAACATGTTACAGTCATGGCCAAGAATAAAAACGGTTAAAATGCAATTCTAAAGTTGTGGTTGGTTAGAAACAAAAATAATCATTTATTTTTTGATCCAATAATGCAGTCAAGCAATTTATGAAAACAAATGAAAGGTATTGATCGCCAACCTTAAGTCTGTTTCTTTCATCACCAATGCTACCTAACCTTCTAAGTATTTCCCGAATTTTCAGTTTTATTTCACCTGCAGTTCCATCATTTTCTTCCTGTTTATCTTTTGTGTTAGCCAAAGATTCTGTGGGTGTTTCTGAATCATAGACTGCATAGATATGTCTTAATAGTTGGCAGCTGAAGCAAGCAAATAAATATAAACAACTGGTTTACTTTTATAATCTTCATGATTAAAGGGAATTTTCTATAAAAACTGATCTTTGGAAAGATCTTCAAAATAAATTTAGCAATACTAATCCACTGGAGAAATTAGTTGAAAAAATAACTGGATTCTGAAGCACATCATTCATGAGCAAAATTCACAGCACTAGAAATGTACCAATTTGACCGAAATATGAAACAAATTTACATTAGTTATTAAATTAGGATTAACGAGCTGTATTGAAATTTGATTTACTTGTGCATGTGTTTCTATACCTACTGAATCATTTGGCAACCTTCCTCTCTATCCACAACTACATAAATGTTTATGCATTCTGCAAACATACCAATTATCATAGAAACATAGAAAATAGGTGCAGGAGGAGGCCATTCAGCCCTTCGAGCCAGCACCGCCATTCATTGTGATCATGGCTGATCGTCCCCAATCAATAACCCGTGCCTGCCTTCCCCCCATATCCCTTGATTCCACTAGCCCCTAGACCTCTATCTAACTCTCTGTTAAATTCATCCAGTGATTTGGCCTCCACTGCCCTCTGTGGCAGGGAATTCCACAAATTCACAACTCTCTGGGTGAAAAAGTTTTTTCTCACCTCAGTCTTAAATGGCCTCCCCTTTATTCTAAGACTGTGTTCCCTGGCTCTGGACTCGCCTAACATTGGGAACATTTTTTCTGCATCTAGCTTGTCCAGTCCTTTTATAATTTTATATGTTTCTATAAGATTCCCCCTCATCCTTCTAAACTCCAGTGAATACAAGCCTAGTCTTTTCAATCTTTCCTCATAATACGGTCCCGCCATCCCAGGGATTAATCTCGTGAACCTACGCTGCACTGCCTCAATCACAAGGATGTCCTTCCTCATATTAGGAGACAAAAACTGTACACAATACTCCAGATGTGGTCTTACCAGAGCCCTATACAACTGCAGAAGAACCTCTTTACTCCTATACTGAAATCCTCTTGTTATGAAGGCCAACATTCCATTAGCTTTCTTCACTGCCTGCTGTACCTGCACGCCAACTTTCAGTGACTGGTGTACAAGGACACCCAGGTCTCGCTGCACCTCCCCCTTACCTAACCTAACCCCCTTGAGATAATAACCTGCCCCCTTGTTTCTGCTGCCAAAGTGGATAACCTCACATTTATCTATATTATACTGCATCTGCCACTCACAAACTGTCCAGGTCACCCTATAAACCTCCTAATATCCTCTTCACAGTTCGCACTGCCACCCAGCTTTGTGTCATCCGCAAACATGCTAGTGTTGCTCCTAATTCCCTCTTCCAAATCATTAATATATATGGTAAACAGTTGCGGCCCCAACACCGAGCCTTGCGGCACTCCACTCGCTACTGCCTGCCATTCTGAAAAGGACCCGTTCACTCCTACTCTTTGCTTCCTGTCTGTCAACCAATTTTAGACAATAGACATTAGACAATAGGTGCAGGAGTAGGCCATTCGGCCCTTCAAACCAGCACCGCCATTCAATGTGAACATGGTTGATCATCCCCAATCAGTACCCCGTTCCTGCCTTCTCCCCATATCCACCGACTCCGCTATCTTTAAGAGCACTATCTAGCTCTCTCTTGAAAATATCCAGAGAACCGGCCTCCACCGCCCTCTGAAGCAGAGAATTCCACAGACTCACAATTCTCTGTGAGAAAAAGTGTTTCCTCGTCTCCGTTCTAAATGGCTTACCCATTATTCTTAAACCGTGGCCCCTGGTTCTGGACTCCCCCAAAATCGGGAACATGTTTCCTGCCTCTAGCGTGTCCAAACCCATAACAATCTTATATGTTTCAATAAGATACCCTCTCATCCTTCTAAACTCCAGAGTGAACAGGCCCAGCTGCTCCATTCTCTCAGCATATGACAGTCCCACCATCCCGGGAATTAACTTTGTAAACCTACGCTGCGCTTCCTCAATAGCAAGAATGTCCTTCCTCAAATTAGGGGACCAAAACTGCACACAATACTCCAGGTGTGGTCTCATTAGGGCCCTGTACAACTGCAGAAGTACCTCTTTGCTCCTATACTTGACTCCTCTTGTTATAAAGGCCAACATGCCATTCGCTTTCTTCAGTGCCTGCTGTACCTGCATGCTTACTTTCATAGACTGATGAACAAGTAATGAACTTAATTATTTGCCCAAATCACTTATATGTATCACTAACAAAAGAGATCCTGGCTGATCATATGAAACAACACTGGTCCCAGATCTCAATGAATAACTCCCCTCACCAATCCTAACTTTTATGATTGCTAAATTGGCCTGGCCAATCTAATAGATCTGAGGATTTCATGTGCCTTAATCTTCTTGATCAGCCTAATATGAGGGACCTTGTTGAATACTTTACGAAAGACCATGTATACAAAGTCCACCACCACTGATCCTCATCTGTGATCTTCGTCACCTTCCTCAAAAAAACTCCTCAAATTTCCCCATTTATAAATGTGAGTCATAGAGTCACAGTCATACAACACAGAAACAGGTTGTTGGCCCAACTCATCCATGACGACCAAGATGCCCCATCTAAGCTTGTCCCATTGAGCTGTATGTTGTCATTCTGTAGTTCTGTAACTTTCTGAATAAAATCGGTTTGTATAGGATTTGTATAAATGTGTGCTTGCTGGTTGGCTGTTCTGGTCAACTCTGCAAAAACCTTTTAAATAACAGCATGGGACTAGTGCCAAATTCTGACTTCAGTATCATATTCCCAGGTTCTTTACTCTCAAATAGGATATAATTCACCGGGAGCTTAGTTAACTTGTTTGTAATCAAAGGTCTATACATAAATACTCCATTTACGTATGCACTCATTTTGAGCGAATCATTTACACTTTAATTCAGAACATGATGAAAAGAGTGAGTTTCTTACAATTAAGAAAACAAATGGGGAAAAGGTTTATTTATACATTTATTATTTTTGATTCACCAACACTTACCTCTAAAAGCATATCTATAAGAGTAGTTTGTTTACTTGCAGGTGCAAGGCACAGATTTTCAATCACAAGGACACGCATGAAATCAAATACAAGCTTTCTGGCAGGATGATTAGTGAGGAAAGTTTTAGCCCCCACATTACAATATTCTGACTGGCTCCTGTTCATGCCAGTATCACCAGCAAATGCCTTGAATTCTTCAGCAGGAGAGCCCATTTCATCATCTAGATCACTCACCTGGGTAAAGACCAGAGAAAATTTATATCAATTTACAAATGTATGCATCCTAAGCAACCAAGATGTTGTCTTTTAAAATATACTGTGTCTTTGCTAATGATCACATTCACTGCAAAGTTTACATCCCCAAAGTAGTAAAATCAAAATGGCAGTTAATTATCTTAATTCTACCATATTCTATTTTTGTTTAACAGGATATTTATTACAATTATTACATACAGTGCAATTAAAGTTTCAACAAAAAAATAATCTCATTCAAATCAATAATAATTGACAAACTGGGCCACAGATACAATCTGTGAATCCAAAGAAGGAAATCTCTTCAGGATGAATTAACTAGAACGTAATCAGACATCAGTGTCCAGTGAAAAGAGCGTGAGCAACCGAATGATGGTCACTGCCCCACCATTTTCTCCCACCATTTACCAAACCATCCCTAGTACTTAATTAAATGCCAAGAAGCTTAAATTAAGTGAAAGTGGAGGAGGCTGAGAGGGAGATAAAGTTGTTATTATTAAAGTTTTGCTTTTGTCAAAGTACATTTTAATGTTTTATCTTGTCATTTTTATAATCCAGATCTGTTTTTTCTCCCCTACATCATGCTACCAATTACAGAATGACAACTGTAATGTATCAAATGAAAACTAACAACAGGGTGGAGGTGCTTGGCATGCTTCATTGGGAAGGGTGTGGTGAATCTCTGGAACTCTCTGCCACAGAGGGTAGTTGAGGCCAGTTCATTGGCTATATTTAAGAGGGAATTAGATGTGGCCCTTGTGGCTAAAGGGATCAGGGGGTATGGAGAGAAAGCAGGTACGGGATACTGAGTTGGATGATCAGCCATGATCGTATTGAATGGCGGTGCAGGCTCGAAGGGCCGAATGGCCTACTCCTGCACCTAATTTCTATGTATCTATGTATCTATGAGTACAAAAATTGGGACATCATGATATAACTGTACAAGTCATTAGTGAGACCACATTCGGAGTACTGTGCACAGTTCTGGTCTTCAGGCTATAAGAACAATGTCATTAAGATGGGAAAGATGCAGAAAAAATTAACTAGGATGTTACCAGGACTTGTGATGGAGGTGCTTGGCACGCTTCTTTGGGAAGGGTATTGAGTACAAAAGTTGGGACATCATGATATAACAGTACAAGTCATCAGTGAGACCACATTTGCAGTACTGTGAAAAGTTCTAGTCTTCATGCAATAAGAATTGAGTTGGAAAATATGCAGAAAAGATTTAACGGAATATTACCAGGACTTGACGTATAGAGATAGGCTGAGACTATATTCTTTGGAATATAGGAGGCTGACCTTATTGCCTGTCCCAGGTTCGATCCTGGCCTCCGGCTCTGTCTGTGTGAAGGTTTCCCTGTGGCTGTGTTAAGTTTCCCCAGGGAACTCCAACATCATAAAGGCTTGTAGGTCAGAGGTTAAATGGCCAATGTAAAGTACCCCAAGTGTGTTGGATGCATTTAGGATCTTTGGGGGAGTTGATATCAATATACAACGGAGAAATGAATGGGGAAAAGATGGGATGAGCCTAGAGACTCCAGGGACCAAAATAGCTCCTACTAGATTGTGAATGATACAGTGATGAAGCTGGTAGAGCTGCTGCCTCATAGCACCAGAGACTCAGGTTCTATTCTGATCTTGGCTGCTGTCTGTGTGGAGTTTGCACGTTTTCCTCTGAGTGCTCCGGTTTTTCCCACATCTCAAAGGCATGTGGGTTTATTGATTAATTGGCCCCATGTAAATTGCCCGTAATATATAAGGAGTGGGTGAGAAAGTGAGATAACATGGGGTGGCACAGTGGCGCAGCGGTAGAGTTGCTGATTTACAGCACTAGAGACCAGGGTTCAATCCTGACTATGGGTTCCACAATGAAGGAATGGGTATGGAGTTTGGACATTCTACCCGTGACCGCGTGGGTTTCCTCCGAGATCTTTGGTTTCCTCCCATCTCCAAAGACGTACAGGTTTGTAGGTTGTGTTGGAAAGAACTGTAGATGCTGGTTTAAATCAAAGGTAGACACAAAGTGCTGGAGTAACTCAGCATCTCTGGAGAAGGAATGGGTGACGTTTCGGGTCGAGACCCTTCTTCAGACTGATTCAGTCTGAAGAAGGGTCTCGACCCGAAACGTCACCCATTCCTTCTCTCCAGAGATGCTGCCTGTCCTGCTGAATTACTCCAGCATTTTGTGTCTACCAGATTTGTAGGTTAATTGGCTTGGTATAAGTGTAAACAATTGTCCCTAGTGTGCGTAGGATAGTGTTAATGTGCGGGAATCGCTGGTCAGTGCAGACTCGGTGGGCCGATGGGCCTGTTTCCGAGCTGTATCACTAAACATGGATGTAGTGTAAACAGTAATCAATGGTTTTCATTGATTCAATAGGCCGAAGGGCGTATTTCCACGCTGTATCTTTAAACGAACTATACAAAATCACAAAGTGTACGCTCAGTCTTTTTCCCCCAGGGTAGAGGATTCTAAAACTAGATGGCATAGGCTTAATGTGAGAGAGGAGAGATTTAAGAGCGACCTCAGGGGCTACTTTTTCTCTCAGATATCTAGAAGGAGCTGCCTAGGGAAGCTGTGAAGCAGATACAGTTATGACTTTCAAGACATTTAGATAGATATATAAATAGGAAGTATTTGGACAGATATGGGCAAATTGCAGGCAAATTAGACTAGCCCAGAATGACATCTTGGTCTGCATGGACAAGTTGGGCCAAAAGGCTACTTTCCATAGACCCTACATATCTACGGTTCTGTATCAAAGTACTATTCTGAATGCACCAGCCCTTCATTTCTTACTTTGCAGAATTTTGAAATAATTTTTTTCCCCCCTACAAATTAAACACACACACCATTTCTGAATATGGCCTGATGTTAAAGGGAAAGACAGTTGCTGTAAATGCACAAAGGAATTCAGGGCTTGTCCAAAGTGGTGCTAGATCTGGAACATTGTGATACAGGTAGCGGAAAAACTGCATCAAAGTAACTGGATATTCTCTAAGCCAGGAGCCTTCCTCTTCAGATTGCCAGGGCTGTAGGAAGAAATAAAAGATTTAATGCACAAGGAAAAGTAACTTTTCTTTAAAATGCATCTTTCCTATCACAATTCCCTATACATATTAAACATCCGTAAATTGATTTTTTTTTTTACACAGATTTAAGCAATTCAAATGGGAACATGCTGCTTACACTTATTTTTCTAGCTAGCTCAGTTATCCATTGCAAGGGTACATACCTGTGCAAACACAAAGTATATCAGCAATGGAAAAGAATTAGAAAGCAATGTATGATCAGCGTTATAAAATTATGTTGCTTCAGCAGACATTCAAACTAATTTGCACTTTTGTGGCTGATAGAGTTGAAGCAAAAGGAAACTTCAGCTAATTAATTGTTTCTACTGTGGAACCTGGATCCATTTTAATTCTTCTTCCCATTCCCACACCAACCTATCTGCCCTCGATTTCCCCCTTTGCCAGGATAACACCTAACATAAACCAAAGCAATAGCATCTCATATTCTGCCTGAGCATGAATACTGAATTCTTCAATTTCAGATAACCCACTCTCTTTCTGTTCCTTGCTCTCTCCTTCCAATCTATCCAGGTCCTCCCATGCATTCTTTCAAATCTCACCCCAGCCCCATCACCCAGTTTATTTCCCATCCTGCCTACTCCACCTGCCCATCAAGGACACACTCCTGTCAATGGGTCTCCTATCCCCATTGCTCCCATCTCTTGCTTATTTGATTTAACTCTTCATTTCTCATCAAATACCATAATCTGCAGTCCTTTACCGTTTCCATTTATCTCCGCCTACTTTCTGCTCACTGTCTTAATCTATCAACATCACTTGGTCCACCTCAAAATTTTCAAACCTACCTATCTTTTGTCATAAGCGAACTTGGTGACCGTTCCTTTAAAATCACTGTTAGACAGTAAACAGTTAAAGCCCCAGTACCGATATACCACCCTACGAATTACAGATCAGAAAATGATCCATTTATCCCTATTTTCTGTACATTAAAATCATCGTTTAAGTCATTATGCAGTTTGATCACTGGCTTGATAGGTTCTAAATCAACAAAAGATTTAAAAGCTTAAATCAAGGCCGACCATTAGGCTCCAAGGATAATTTGATTTATTATGCAGCATATGATTAGTACAATAACTTTCATATGAAGCTAGTGCTCCTTTGGCATGCCAGGAAAAGATACCAACATTTACAGATATATTTGGTTATGCGCAACAACTAGGAATGTTGGCTATATTTAGGGTGCATCTAGATACATGTCATTCATTTATTTTAGAAGTGTAATTAAGTTCACTGTCCCAGTGACCTTTGAAAAAAGGGTCCCTTGATTCACATTTCCGTAGATGAATGCAGGTAGACAAGGAGTATCTCTTACATGACCAAATTGGATATGCATGTGTCCAGAGAACTTTCGTATAATTTAGATTGAGGAATTGCCTCAATCTATTTAACCTTTAAATACATATTAAATATATATTGAATCCCAAATATTGATGATCTCTATTTTAAATGAAGATATGTTAGAAATTTCACCTGATCAGGATACTGAGGAAAGCAAAACGACATTGCATGAAATGAATATGTACCTGAATCTCTTCATTTTTACATCCCAAACAATGCCACAATTGAAAATGGATGGAGGTCTAGCTGAAACTGAATCCAATTTATTTGCAGCTGTTAGCCACCTATTTTTGACTCATAGAAATAGAAAATCAAGACTAAACGTTCCTGGATAAATTATGGATCATAAAATCAGAATCTTATTTCATCAACATACATCTCAGTCGGGACAATAATTAAATAGTTTTGTCTCCAAATTTAGGATGTTTTCTGATGCAAATGGATGAAGCTTCACCTATATTTTGCATTGCAGGAAAGCTAAATCAATTAAGCCGGACTGTGTAAAATTCAGTATTGAAGGATGCAAGAGGAAACCCGGCTAAAATACCAAGCAATTAAAAATCAAATAAAAAAGTCAGTGAAGCTGAATTTGGATTTCATATACTTACAAGATTGAGCATACTCCTCAGCATTCCCAACAATAAAATGGCAGACTCTGAACACACAGTGTGAATAGATGCAACCACCGTCCCACTTGAAGCAAGAACACCAAAGATAAACGACCAAATGGAATCCAGATCAAACTGCATTAAGAAAACACAGGCTTTGTTAATAAATGTAACTCTGGCTTTTTAAATCTATAATTAATAAATGTGAGCTGCCGCACTTTGGGAAGTTGAATTTAAGGAGAAAGTGTAGTTAACGGCAAGACTATTAACAACATTGATGTACAGAAGAATCAAGGGGTCCAAGTCCATGACACACAGAAAATGGTGACATAAGTAGATAGTGGTAAAGAAGGCTTTTGGATTGCTTGCCTTTGTCGATCAGGGCTTTGAGTATAACAGAAAGTTATGCTGCAGCCTTATGAAACTTTGGTTGGGACACATTTGGAGTATTGTGTGCAATTCTGGTCACCCCATTACAGGGCAGAAATGGACACTTTGGAAATGGTGCAGAAATGGTATACCATATTGCTGCCAGGATTAGAAGGCATTGGCTACAAGGCGAGGTTGGATAAACTTGGTAGAAATATATACAATTAAGCAAGGCATAGATTGGGGTGCCAGTCAGACCTTTCTCCTAGACTGGAAAAATCAACAACCACAGGGCATAGTTTTAGCATCGGTGAGAGGGACAAAATTTAAAGGAGATGTTCAGGGTAAGGTTTTAAACAGAGATGGGTACCTGGAATGTGGTGCTAACGGTGGTATGGAGACACGATAGTGGCATTTAAAAGGTTTTCCGATAGGCACATGGATAAATGGAGGGATATGGATTACTTTCAGGTAGAGGAGATTAACGGTAGTTTAACTTGCCACCGTGTTCTGCGATACTTTTAAGAGAGAGCTAGATAGGGCTCCTATTGATAGCGGAGTCAGGGGATATGGGGAGAAGGCAGGAACGGGGTACTGATTGTGGATGATCAGCCATGATCACATTATATGGCAGTGCTGGCTCGCAGGGCCGAATGGCCTACTCCTGCACCTATTGTCTATTGGCATGGACACTGTGGGCCGAAGGGCTTATTCCTGTGCTGCACAGTTCCATGTAGTTAAAAGAAATCTTAGCGCATTTATATGTGATCTTGGTGTGAAGGTATATGGAGCTTTATATAATTTTTCACTCATTACCCAAGAAAAGATAACTCAGCAAATATTCTAATAATGATAGGTTTCCAGCATGAGGAAGGATTGAAAACTGCAGATGTTATAGTTTTGACGAATCACGGAACTTACAAAGTACAGGGCTTGAGAGGCTAGATACAGAAAGCATGAGGAGTCTTGACCAGGGATCAGTCTTAAAATAGACTGGGGTAGGCTATTTAGGATTGAGATGAAGGGGTAACTTGAGAATTCTCTACCCCAGACATATGGAGGTTCAGTCACTCGTGTTATTCAAAGCAGAAATCAATATATTTCAGGACACAAAGGATTTGGGATAGTGCAGGAAAATTGTTTTGAGGTGGATGAGCCATGGTTTGGAAAAATATGGCAGAGCACGCTACAAGGATTGGATGGCCTGATCCAATTTCTCAAGGTGTATGTTCTTAAAATGATTCTATTGTTTTTTCAAGCATTTGTATAATGCGGAGGCTGCTTAGCTCACCAGAGTCAATAATAGAGAATGTTGGAGTGTGCAGAGAATTGATAGGGTTAGTTTATTTTAAGAATACGTTCACTGCATGAAAATGGGTCTGCTGAACAGTGACAGAGGTTACAACTGATAGAAGCCTGGACAGAACCGTGGAATATGATCTCTTCATGGTGAGATTGAAGAAGGGTCTCAACCCGAAACGTCGCCTATTCCTTCTCTCCATAGATGCTGCCTCACCCGCTGAGTTTCTCCAGCATTTTTGTCTACCTTCATGGTGAGAGGTGCTTGACACATCTTAATCACCAAATGTAGATAAGGAAACTGGTTTTCAGTATTGTGTAAAGGGCCTGTCCCACTTGGTGATTTTTTTGGCGACTGCCAGCCTCATATCAGTGTCGCCAAAAGATTTGGAACATTTCAAAATCCAGTGGCGACAAAAATGTTGCGACACTTTAAAAAACACCGCTCGTCAAACGTCATCACGCCGCAAATTTTTCGGTGACCTGATACGTCAGTCAATGATGCCGGCAGTCGCCGAAAAAAATCGCCAAGCGCGAAAGGCCCTTAAGAAGGAACTGCAGAAACTGGTTTAAACCGAAAATAGACACAAAAAGCTGTTCTGTGTGAAAGTTGTTAGTTGAATGTCTAGTGTCTTTTGCCTGCTAATTGTGTTCACTCTTTAGTCTTTTAAGTGTAATTCCATTTTTTTTTTGTTTTGTTACTTATGGTATGTTCAGATTTTAGTTAAGGTCTGCAGATATTTTAATGCTTCGCACTGATGCTGTATAACTGTTGTGCCTGATAAAAAAGTTTTAAAAGCTACTACTGGTCTTGGCAAATCATTAAGAATTCAGTGATCCTACAGGGAACTAATCAGAGAGCATAGAAAAATGCCGGTTTGATAGCTAATTGACTTAATACTGATGTGCATATACTGCTTCACCAACCCATTTGTATATTTAAATTGAGGTATGTTTTCAATTATTCAGGAACATAGAAGTGTTTATTCTTTTCCTCAATGCTTGACATCGGAATTTAACTTTCCATATTCAACTTTTAAACTCATGTTATTTTATTACAGGGTAGAAGTTGGCTGAATATGCTATTTTGGGTACATTAGTGATGACAGATGCTAGATTTCTGAACAAAGAACAAATAGCTAGAGGAACTCAGTGGGTCAGTCAGCATCTGTGGAGGGAATTGAATAGTCGAGTTTGCGATGTGTGTGTATGTGTGTGCATGTTTATGTGTGTGCATGTTTGTGCGTGGGGAGATCGTGGTAGATGGGGCAGGAACTGGCAAACAATAGATGGATCAAGGTAAGGAGGGATTGTTTGGTAATTGGAGTCAGATGGGGGAGGGAAGGGTGATAGCAACAGAGATGATATGTGGAGCCACCAAAACGCAGCAGGTGATAGGATGCTGTAGGAAAATAAGATTAAGCAAGGAACCAAATAAGGGAGGTAGGGTGGGCATATGGAAACTGTAATGGTGGAAGAGAGGAAAGAAACACAGTGGCAGGGAACTGCTGAGGTGTTGAGGATGTGTAAGAAGGAACTGCAGATGCTGGTTTAAACCGAAGATGGACACAAAAAGCTGGAGTAACTCAGCGGGACAGGCAGCATCTCTGGAGAGAAGGAATGGGTGCCGTTTCGGGTCGAGACACCTTCTTCAGACTGCGATGAGGATATGTGGGTAGAACAGGAGAGAAAGGCACAAATGGAGGGCAGGTTCCCTAGAATTGGAGAATTCAATGTTTGTGCAGTTGGGTTGTAGACTCCCAGGCAAAATATGAGGTGCTGTTCCTCTAGTTCATATTTGGCCTCACCCTGACAGTGCAGGAGGCCGAAGGTGGACAGGTCGGTGTGGGAATGGAAAAATAAATTAAAATGGTTTGTAACTGGGTGCTCCTGATGGTTATCATGTATTGAGTGCAAATGCTCAGCAATGATGTTGCTTAGTTTGCTTTTGGTCTCACCGATGTAGAGATGGCTACATTGAAAGCACCAAATGCAATGGACACAGTTTGAGGAGGTGCATGTGAACCTCTTCTTCACCAAGAATGGCTATTCAGATCCCCCTAGATGGAGGTGAGGCAGGTGAGGTAGAGACCGGTGCTACATCTCCTATGGTTGCAATGTAAAAAGCTAGGGGTAAGGAATGGATAGGGATGTGTGAATAGTGAATCACAGAGAGCATGGTCTCTGTGGAAAGTATAATGAGTGGGGAGAGGAAGATGGGCTTTACCCAGAGCAAGCCTTTACCTTTGAATGTGCAGCATTTGAAAATGTACATACTTGTGCTCCAGTAATAGGCAGGAGAAAGTTATGTGATTAGTTTGGGTGGTTGACATTGACAATAGTTTGTTGCTATTTTTACCCAAGTGTGAAAGATAATGTGCCACATTACCAACCCAGCAAATAAAAGCAACACTGAAAATCAGCAACTTCCCAGTGAAAGTGTTCACTCAACTTGCACTTATCATTAAATTATTTCTCTGAATTTCAGAATCTTATTCAGAAAATGCCAACTATATTTGGTCGGTCAGTAATTCTCTAATACAACATCACCAAATGACCGATTCTAGCCTGTTCTTCCCACAGAACGTGTGAAAACAACACAATAAAGTACAACGAAGCAGACAAAATTACAGATCTAACACTCCATTTATAATAATGACATAAACAATTTATTTTTGTTCTGATATCATGTCTACACCAGCAGCCCTGAAACGGTAAGCTTCTTGCTGACTCCATTTAGACTAGACCTTCGTTGCAGCTTGTTTTCACATTATTTTTCCATGTGGGTTTCAAAGGTGTGAGGATTCATAAATGCTTTTCCCTAATTAGTGGAAAATGTGTCTCTCCTGGGCTTACAGAAACCAATCAGGAAAAGGTTTATGGTAACGTTTCAGATTCTGTTAAAGACATGAGAATTTTTGTTTTGCATCAAGCTTTTACTGTTGATAATGTAACATTCAAAAATGGAAGAAATACATGTGCTCCAGTAACATGCAGCATAAAACAATTGTGATCTATGTCGCCTATTACAAATAGCTGGTAAAATTAGAATGTGACCACTTGTGCATCAGTGAACCTGCATCATAATAAGCTGTAAAAGTATCCATTCAGGTTACAAAATTGAATATCAAAATTATTAAATACAGGGCGGCACGGTGGTATAGACCCGGGTTCGATCCTGACTATATGTACTGTCTGTATGGAGTTTGTACGTTCTCCCCATGACCTGCATCGGTTTTCTCCGAGATCTTCGGTTTCCGCCCATACTCCAAAGAAACGTACAGGTTTGTAGGTTAATTGGCTTGGTATAAATGTAAATTGTCCCTAGTGCACGTAGGATAGTGGTAGTGTGCGGGGATCGCCAGTCAATGCGGACTCGGTGGGCCAAAGGGCCTGTTTCCGTGCTGTATCTCTAAACTAAACTAAATTAAACTAAACAGTGCCAGCTAATTCCTTTGGATTGAAAAATAATTTGCTGCTTCGGTCGTTTGTCTCATACAATTAGTGAAATAAAAGTATTTGTAAAAATTTGTGAAAACCTCATCCCATCAATTTAGGGCAAAATAGAGTTGGTAATTTATATTATTCAAACACATCTAAAGCATTTTAATAGTGGAAAAGACAATTATTCAAAAAGTAAACAACCAGCAGGTTAAAATCATAAGGATTACATACCTGCAGGTTTTCTGGAAGTTCAGTAACTGGCTGCTGGAGGAAAAGGGCCATCAACAGAAAATATAGCTCAGGCACATTCGTATGTTTGGGTAGGAATGACTGCAGAATAGAGAAACCAGGGATATGACAGGCATCACGGTTTATTTCACGCACTGTTGATCTACCGCCAGCAATTCTGCCAACATTGAAACCTAAAAAAACACAAAATTATGTTATTTTTACATAAAGATTTAGTGTAAAATGACTTTGTGTGACAAGCATCCAATTTCTACTCAATACTACATGACAGATAATGGCAATTAGAAAATTCAAATATATTACAAATAAGAGCTGTAAATTTATATTTTGTGTGCAATTCTTGTCCATATCAAAGAAATAACTGGATTTGCAATAATATGGTGCAATATATATATTTTTGAGTTAATAGCTATTGGAAAGTACAAAAATGAGATACTGACTGTGGCTGTATATTGTAATAAATGCAGACATTGGAGAAAAGTACATAATGAGACTCATCGTGTAGATTTTTCAGTCACTGTCCTACCGTCATCTTTGTCACCTCTTCAAAAAAATGTCTATTTTATGTGATTAAAATTATTCCAAACCTACACCATTGTACCTGGACACATTATAAACATAATAAAACATACTAAAACTTGACTAGAGAAGGTGGTATATGCTAAGGTTACTTGTGTTACAATTCATAGTTTGTCACAACGGATTTCTAGGAAAACAGCACTATGTTGCTTTTTGTAAATGTATAGATGCAGATAATTGTAATTGTACACTAAAGTAATACTAATTGAGTAAGGTTCCATGAGTAAATGCATCACACTTCAGTCTTAATCATGAATGGTTAAGACACGCATAATAGTAAGTAAAACACACTGGTCAGGATATATCATTGTGCCTAGTGATAATAATCTAATCAGAATGTCAGTTTGTGGACAGATCTGTTTTAAATGTCCAGCAAGCCATTTGTTTACTTTTAAAGGGTGCAATGTTTTTAGGCAAGACATGCATAATCTGTTATTCTCCAGAAATGAGTTTGGAACATCAAGAATCAAAGTGTCGTCAAAACTTTCAGGCCAGCTTTGTTATTTGTTTTTTAATAACAATAATGCAGCTTTATGCTTATTTTTTTTATTGATTTCACTACTTGTTCCAAAACCCACATGAACTGACTTCAAATTCTCAAATTGCCATGGTGGAATTATTTGGAGAGACATTGTTCTCTCTCTCTGACTGGAAAATCTGAAATAGTAGACATGGACACAAGAATAAATGGATATGTATCTAGGAATGAAACAATTAAAAAAAACATAACATTTACCAACCCTCAAAATAACAAATGCTCTGTTCAAACCCCTGCCGATCCTCAGTCAATTGAGTACCTTCAGGGCTAAAGTTAGAATATTTTTAATTCAGAAATGCTGCGACCATACAGAAAAATGGATGAGGCAGAGGACTGATGATGAACTTGTTGAGGAGTGTGTGATCCACATCTGTGCTAATTTCTCATTTTATGAACTACAAATATCTGGAGTAATAATTAATAATCAAAGCTTCCAGTCATCTAATCTAGTTACATACAGTGCCCTCCATAATGTTTGGGACAAAGACCCATCATTTATTTATTTGCCTCTGTACTCCACAATTTGAGATTTGCAATAGAAACAATCACATGTGGTTAAGGGGCACAGCAATGTCATGTAAATGAAAGTAGCCATGTTTAGTATTTTGTTGCACGTCCTTTGCATGCAATGACTGCTTGAAGTCTGTGATTCATGGACATCACCAGTTGCTGGGTGTCTTATCTTATGATGCTCTGCCAGACCTGTATTGCAGCCATCTTTAGCTTATGTTTGATTTGGCGGCTAGTCCCCTTCAGTTTTCTCTTCAGCATATAAAAGACATGCTCAATTGGTTCAGATCGGGTGATTGACTCAAGAATTGATAATTTTTTAGCTTTGAAAAACTCCTTTGTTGCTTTAGCAGTATGTTTCGGATCATTGTCTTGCTGTAGAATGAACCGCCGGCCAATGAGTTTTGAGGCATTTGTTTGAACTTGAGCAGATAGTCTCATAATGACTTCTTTGACTTTCATGGACATCACCAGTTGCTGGGTGTCTTATCTTATGATGCTCTGCCAGACCTGTATTGCAGCCATCTTTAGCTTATGCTTGGTTTGGCGGCTAGTGGTCCTCATGTTGGTCCTCATGTTGATAAACATCTTTGGTCCTCATGTTGATAAACAGCAATAAAAGTTTCCAAAGGTGACGGAAAGACTAGGTACTGAGAGCTCTCCTATACCTGTATTAAGGAGGCAACTAAACACACGTGAGCAATTACAAATGCCTGTGAAGCCATGTGTCCCTAATATTATGGTGCCCTGAAATGAGGGAACTATGTATAAACACAGCTGTAATTTCTACATGGTGAAACCAAAATGTATAAAAATACCCTTTAATAAAATCTGACAATGTACACTTTAACCAAGTGTGATTTTTTCTATTACAAATCTCAAATTGTAGAGTACAGAGGCAAATAAATAAATGATGGGTCTTTATCCCAAACATTATGGAGGGCACTGTAACTACTACACAGCGGTACTCTACCTTTCACAACTTCTGAATTAAATTGTACACCAAATAAAATTGAAAATAAGCAATTCAGAAAAGCAAACGAACAAACGCGAACAAAGTATACGAACATCTTATACTTTGCATAAGATTTCACACATACCTAATACAGTGCCAATTTTATTTGTGAGAACAGAGTCTGTCTGGTCAAGCCAACCTCCTCCAGAAAGGCCTTCTTTAAATTTGGCAAGGATCGATTGGTTGCTCAGTAGTATAACAAGAATTCTCATTGCTGCAGTGACAGTTGTGGGATGCAAGTGCTCTTCCATGAAAGTTAGAAGCCAGTCAAAACCCAAAACTTTCACCAATTCTTCACAAGCTCTATATTTTTTGAAAATGTATGTGGATTTAAAAAAGAAAAAAGAAAAGACAAAGTAAGCTTAAACCAATAACATGAAAGTGCACAGAAAATGGGTAACAAGTGATTTAGCTGAAATTATGCAAGGTCAACTATACATTCTGCATTTAGAAATAAATACTAAATAATATAGAGGCTTTTCAGTCATGCACCATGGACTTCTAGAAGAAAGGATGCCGCGCTGAAAACACTCTGGATAGAGTTGGTATTTACATGCGGTCAGAATGAATTTCTCCTGATGTCACAGCCAGCTAATATAAACACCTGATAGGAATATTGAGACAAACATATAATTTATACAAAGACACATTAAGCTAATTTGAATGTTACAAAATGACCAGAAAATATAACTCAAAGAAACAAAAAAATAAATAACATTTTAATTTCTCACGCCACTATTCAATTCCCCCCAGAGATTTCATAATTCTAAATGTGGAATCCTGAAGGTACTGAATAAATAACAAAAAATGGTAACACGATTTAAGTAAAACCTACTGCAGATTAACATTGTTTTTTTCCTTTGAAGTATGCAGTAGCTTTAGCAAGACGTCCAAGAGTCTATTTCTCAGTAGAATAGTATTGGCTGAAACAAGGCCACCAAAATCATCATCGACACCTGGCAAACATATAAAAAAAGATTTTTCAAAACGAGACTGCAGAGCGGCCTTTTATTTAGCATTATTTTTACGTACGTCAAAGGACTGAACAACTCTTGATTGCCTCTACAACAAATGGTAAAAAAGAAATTTGATCTTAAACATTAATTTGGGTGCTCACATTCAATCTTAAGTACAGAGGAGAGCATTAGAAAATTAGCTGGTGACAGATAGAAATGCTAAAAACATGGAGAGATAGAAGGATTAAAAGGCTAAACAAAGCAGGAAATGTTTGCTTCACTAGTGATGACATGAAGGATTACAGATATTACAAAATAATAGTTTACATATTGGCAATTCATCTTCGGTAAAAGATTGAAAACAAATTATTGCTCCCCTCTCTCTTCTCTTATCCCGAATATCTAATGCCTTATTTTGAGTCTGCGATACCTGGTTGTAGGCACCAATAACATCAAATAACTCAAAAGTTTTCATAGTCTCTGGCCAGCCAACATTTTTCATCATTGTCCACCTTTCTTTCAATCCTGAACTTCCTGAGTTAATTATGGATGATTCATCCTTCTCAGAGTTTTTAGTCGCCATTGATCTCAGCAAGTTGTTCAGCAAAGTTCCATCCAGCCCACGGGATCCAAGGAGATGTGACAAGTTGAATCCAAAATTGCCCTAATGTCGAATGCAAGGTGCAATGATTTTTCAGGCTTTTAGTGACCGGGAGCCGACGTGCACTATCACTCTGCAAGACTCAGCATCATGTCCATGTGCTTATTGTGATACATATTAATGATTTTTATTTCATTTCAGAGTCACGTGAAGGCCGTCAACCCGCATGCGCGTCAATACGTCCACGCGTGGCGCCACGACTGGTTGACAGGCGCATTGCTCCTGCCGCCGGTAAGTTAAAAGAACTGCAGGTAAGTTCTAAAGGCTTATTCTGAGGTCGTTTTTGCCGTTCATACTTGTTTGCAGATTCGCTACAAGTTCCTGAACGGATATTATGGAAAAAGTGAAGACTAAGAGAACCGGAGCGAGACCCGCTACAGAAGACCGCAGGTAGCGGGGGACCACCAACTTCACCACCCCAGTCGCTGACGATAATACCAGCGACTGCAGACTTGATGTCTCTGCAGAGCACCATGGCTACTCCAAGGGTGGGGAAAGCCAAGCAGAAGTCTGCAAGGCCTATAGACTCAGATGAGTCAGGCCAGGAGGGTGCAACTCCCACTATGGGTAGCGTCGGCGGACGCCTAGCCCGGATGGAGCACCTATTGGAGAGGGTGCTCCATCATGACACACTCCTGAGATCGGAGTTGTATCAGCGCGGGTCTCCGAGTGAGCCCGCGGCAGCACCTGATACAGGGCTGCTAGATGTCTCCCTCTCTAAGGAGGGGAGCATCCATAGTCAGTTGTGGGCCGGCTCAGTATTCACCGGTATATCTGGTGAACATACAATGATGCATGGGCAAGAAAAGGATATACCAGCCATAGCATCAAAATTTGCGATGCCACCGCAAATTGGGGAGCCGCTTGAAGAAAAGCTTGCGGCCAATATCAATTATTTAACTTCGCACCAGCTCCAAGACGAAATAATGATGGACACAACCAGGAGGCACCACACACCCATCAATTGTCCATCTTTAAATGTACCGGCTGTTAATAGCTCGATATGGAACCCTCTGGGTGGAACCATCAGAAATCAGGAGATAAAACTCCAAAAAATCCTGGGCCTGGTGGCCTCAGGTATCACAGCCTTTGCAAATATCTGTGGATAAAGCTCCTTTATCGGATAACCAACAAGATGCACTTGCTTTGCTATGCAACGCACATTTCGAAATTATTGTTATCGGAAAAATGCCATCAGGCCCACACTAAATCCTAAATTTGCAGGGCTGTGTAATCAAGCAACGTACAGCCACCTAACTACCTATTTGGGGAAAACCTACCCAAAAAGGTAAAAGACCTCGACGATGAGACAAAAGCCTTTGGATTAATCCGGGCTTATCAACCAGTAGAGCCACGGTTTTCCAGAGGCAACATCCCTACGCTTCTACCAGCAGCACTCATTTTTCTGAAGCTGGTAGCAGCATGAGGCCAGACCTCTACGAGCCAAAGTCTTTTTTAGAGTATGGCCAAGGCCGGCCTTCCTCCAAGATGCGCACCAGGAACACCCCAGCAGTTCCGCCTCCCAGGGCTCGGGGATGGAAATTCATGCCACGAAGCCACTGTTAACCACAAAGGTAGGTGGATATGGGGTTTAGAACATGAGGGTGTGCATCACTCACAGGTTAGGGGAAATTATCACAAGGGTTGGTGTTTAAGCCAAAAATCAGTATTATAACTGAATGTTTTCTTGGCACCACTCAAGTCTGTTGTGCGGTATCACATCTGCTGTTGTGACTAAAATAAGATGCATCACCAGTTCTTTTGGCACAATGGGTGCACATTATGAGTTAAAAACATTTATTGGAAAATGCATGTTCAGCTTAATTTAGGATTACCACATCGGTGGTATAAGTTATCACTTGGGGGAAATCTAGGACATATTCTATTGTTGGCCATTTAAAAAAAAAATTCACTGGTATGACAGACTACCTATGGTGTTGGACATGGATATGGTAATTCAGTAAATGCACAGAATAAAATGTTAAATACATGTTCTATGAACATCATCGACCGGTATGAACACCGGATATCGTCTCGTCTGCGTGCAGACAAATCATCAATTATCTAAGTACGTCACATGTACAGGCCCACAGATAGTGGCGGTGGATGTATTTCCCGCCACATTGGGCAAGGATGTGTTTTATGTTTTCCCTCATACCGCCTCAACTATCGATGCTCGCTAGATTAAGCAAGACCCCGGCCTCCTGGTGCTACCAGACTGGCTAACATAGCCATGGGCCATACTGTGAATGATCAGCCTTTTATGGCTATCACTAAAGGCAGTAGTCTGCTTTCCACCTTGTAAACATCCTCTCCATGACCAATTAATTATTAATTTACAGAGCCTGAGAAGACCATTTCTGGGGCTCGGATTGACTAAACGCACATTGGATGTACTCACTGCAGCCTGGAGAGACAGTACGACGATACAATATATTTCTCATATTAGGAAATGGGAAGAGTACTGCTCACTATCCAATATATCTTATGACTCAGCACACATAACCGATGTGTTGAAGTTTCTCTCCAAATTGTTCTTTAAAGATAAATTGAGTTATAGTGCTATTAACTGTGCCAGAAGTGCACTATCGGCATATTTGGGACCATGATCAGGACACCAATCTGTGGGGTCACACCCGTTAGTGTCTAGGTTCATGAAGGGCGTCTTCAACATGAAACCCCCTAAACCCAGATATACGGAAATTTGGGATGTAGGCATAGTATTAACTCTGCTTCGCCGGTGGGCACCGGCAACATCCTTATCCCTAACCCAGCTCACGTATAAAGTGGTGATGCTCATGGCTCTGGTGTCAGCTCAGCGGGCCCAGTCATTACACAAGCTGCGACTGGATAGTATGGTTATGTCTGCCTACAATATCACGTTTTATGTATATGACCTGGTTAAGCAAAGCAGACCAGGTACTTCCGGCCTTAAGCTTCTTTTTGCAGCTTACCCCTTGGACATCCGGCTCTGTGTGGTAACACACCTACGACTATATATTAAGGTCACTAAGAGCCTCAGGGGTTCGGAACAAGCTTTGTTTATTAGTTTTAAGAAATCTCATAACAAGGTTTCGGTTCAGACCATTTACAGGTGGCTAAAACAGGTGCTGACATACGCAGGAGTTGATACTGATTATTTTAAATCTCACTCCACCAGGGCAGCATCTACGACAGCAGCGAGGACAATGGACATCCCGCTAGACCAGATCCTAGCAACCAAACCAAGGGCCTTTGCCGAAACCATTTTAAGTTCTGTTTGCTAGTTTTCCCTGGATAAGAGGATGAGCTATTTATTATGATTTGTCCATTAAAAAACTTCAGCATGTTCTCAAAAATTGTCGTGTCTGAATGCATTTACTTCTTATCCTTGGTCAACCTATACAGCGCGTGGCTGGGACTTGAGTCCACGGCATGAAAGCACAGTGCTTCAAAGTCTTCATGTAGACACTCACGTGACTCCGAAATGAAATAGTAAGATTAAACGAGAACTTACCAGTTTGAATTTTGATCTTTATTTTATGAGGAGTTACGATGAGGGATTACGTGCCCTCCGCTCCCAAACCCTCATAAAAGATCAGCCGGTATTCTAGTCTCTCGTATCTTACTATTTTTCATTTCAACAACTGTAATCTGTGCTTTCACACCACTGCTTTAAAGGTTGACGCGCATGCGGGTTGACGGCCTTCACGTAATCCCTCATCGTAACTCCTCATAAAATAAAGATCAAACTTCAAACTGGTAAGTTCTCATTTAATCTTACTATTAAATTATAAACATTGATTATGTATGTACATAATACCAACAATTACAGCATAGTTATCAGTGAGGAAGTATGTTATAGAGTGCTAGAAGATATAAACTGACATGCATGTTAGCTCAGCGTAAATGAAAATTATAATTACATTTGGAGAAATGCAAGGTAATACATTCAAAGAAGGCAAACCAAGTAAGGATATATATTATGTGGTAGAATATTTAACAGTAATAAGCAATAGAAGGATGTTGAAGGTCTTGATCCATGACAGTAGAAGAACATAAATAAAATGGCTGAGAATGCATACAAAACACGTGCCTCTTAAGGTAAGGCAAAAAATGAAAGAGGGAGGAAATTGTGATGGAATGGTATAAAATACAAATTATAGAAAACTGTATACAGTTCTGGTAAACGTGGTGAACAAGATCCATACCAACTCTCTTAGCAGTGAGAACAATAATTAGAGGTACAATTTGAGGAGAGTTGACGAAAATGTTTGCATCTAGAACATTGGGGTCTGGAACTCATTGGCTTGGATCTTAGAAGAAAAAATGCTCCCACTATACCCACAGCCCTTCTTGGAAACTCCATATTTTTAACTCAAACCAGTTTTACAAAATAAGAAATTTGCCAAGTTCAATATTTATTTAATTATATAACATTTAGAATTTATTTTTACAATAAAAATTTGTTTTTTGGCACAACCTCTACATCATGAACAACGGATACAGTGGATTGGGTTGGAGGAGGTGCAAGTTAACCTGCCTAACCTGAAAAGACTGTCGGGGTTCCTGGACAGAGTTGAGGGAGGAGGTATAGGGACAGATGTTGCATCTCCTGCGGTTGCAGGGGAAGGTACCTGGAGAGGGGGTGGTTTTGTTGGGAAGGGATGAGTTAACCAGGGAGTTGCGGAAGGAATGATCTCTGTGGAAGGCGGAAAGGGGTGGAGACGGGAAGATGTGACTAGTGGTGGGATCCTGTTGAAGGTGGCAAAAATGTCGGAGGATTATTATTTGCGTATGCAACGGCTGATGGAGTGAAAGGTAAGGACTAGGGGGACTTTGTCTCTGTTGCAACTAGGGGGAGGGGGAGCAAGGGCGGATGGGAGAGGGGAACCCCCGTTCCCTAAAGAATGAGGACATCTCGGATGTCCTGGTACGGAACAAATCATCTTGGACGCAGATGCGGCGTAGGAGGAGGAATTGGGAGTAGGGGATAGAGTCTTTGCAGGAAGTAGGGTGGGAAGAAGTGTAGTTGAGATAGTTGTTGGAGTCAATGGGTTTGTAATAGACATCAGTCGATAGTCTGTGATGGAGACTGTGAGATCAAGAAAGGGGAGGATGGTGTCGGAGATGGTCTAAGTAAATTTGAGTGCGGGATGGAAATTGGTAGTGAAGTTAATGAAGTCCATGAGTTCTGCATGGGTGCAGGAGGTAGCACCAATGCAGTCGTCAATGTAACGGAGATATAGTTTGGGAATGGGGCCAGTGTACAACTGGAACAGGGATTGTTCAATGTACCCTACAAAGAGGCAGGCATAACTGGGGCCCATGCGAGTGCCCATAGCTATGCCTTTGATTTGGAGCTCAATACACCCTACCAAAAGGCAGGCTTAGCTGGGGCCCATGCGGGTTTAAACCAGCATCTGCAGTTCTTTCCTACACAGGTGACAAGACATGTTATTTATCAATTTGATGAATATAGAATGCTATCATCTGATTATTTTGTATTTCTTATAGGACAGTTATCTTATACTTTTTATGGTGATTCTGATTTCACATTCCTGTACAGTTGTACTATTGTGGTTGATGTCAAGTGACATAGCCAAAGGTTCATTGAAAAAGTATGCTAGACTCACACTTTGGAGACTAGTAAACATTGGTACAATTGGTCAACATGGACATGCTAGGTTGAAGGCCTTTTTCTGTGCTGTATGACCCTTCGAAGGGCCGAATGGCCTACTCCTGCACCTATTTTCTATGTTTCTCCGAATTTTGAATGTTAGTCAAAAGTCACAAGGTTGTAGAAACATTCTGACCCTAATTCAGATATTTTGTCCAAGTTCATACTATCTTAACAGAGTACAGTGAAGTAGTATGATATAATTCTGGTGAAATATCACTGTATTCTGAGAATCTAGTTTATAATAGTGGTATAGAATGGCAATAGCAATCATGAATTGCTCTCAGAACTGTTGGGAATTTAAAATCAAGATTTATTTTACAGTACAATACGGAAACAGCGTACAGTCAATTGAGGACATTAGATTAACATATGTCATGCAGCAAAGACAAAAAAGTTAGAAAAATAAAAATATACTGCTCACCTACTTCCTTTTCCTCACTAATAGCTTCCATGATAATAAACTTTTCACAGACTGCAAAAGTGGGTAACGTAGAAGAGAGAAACTGACCAAACCTTGGTTCAAAAGAAGCAATAAATTAATAAAATCATTTGTGCGCAATACATATATCAGGGACATTTTTAACATTTTATTAGTTTCATAATAAAAATTCTCCATCTCTTCTAAATTGTCCTGCAAATATTTCCTTAACTTTTAGACTGGTAAAACAAAAATAATAAATTTCATATGATTTCCCAGATTATTTATGGAAATGGTCAGAGAAACAGCAGATGACATTTAATCCATGCAGGTATGAGGTACTTCACTTTTAGAGGTAGAATGTAAGAGGAAAGTATACACTTAATGGCAAGACCTAGCATTGATATACAAAGGGATCTTGGGGTCCAACTTTAAAACTCACTGAAAGGGGTAACACAAGTAAATAGAGTGGTAAGGAAAATTCACGGCATGCTTGCCTTCTTCGTTTGGGGAATTGGGAATAAGAGCCAGGAAGTCATGTTGCAGCTTTACTGGATTTTGGTTAAGACGCATTTGGAGTAATGTGTGGAATTCTGGTTGCCTCATTACAGGAAGAATATGAAATCTTTGGAGAGGGTGCAGAAGAGGTTTACCAGAATGCTACCCGGATCAGAGGGCATTAGCTTTAAAGAGTGGTGGGACAAACTTGGATTGTGTTCTCTGGAGTGTCGGAGGCTGAAGGGAGACCCAATAGAAGTTAGGTCTATCAGGTCTCCCCCAGGATGGAAATTTATATAATTATGAGAGGCATAGATAGGGTAGACAATCAGTAGACTTTTCCAAGGTTGGAAATGTCAAAGACTAGAGGGCATAGCTTTAAGGTGAGAGGAGCAAAGTTTAAAGGAAATGTGCAGGGCATGTTTTTTTTATTTACACAGAATGGTGGAGGCCTGAAACTTGTTGCCTGGAATGGTGGTGGAAGTAGATATGATAGTGGCATTTAAGATGCTTTTAGACAAACACATAGGTATGCAGGGAATGGAGGAATATGGGTCACATGCAGGCATAAAGGATTATGCAAGGACATTGTGGGCCAAAGGGCTTGATCCTGTACTGTGTATTTCCATGTATTTGTATTCCATTTGCTATCAGGTAAAAAGTAAGATTGTAAATTGAGTAAAATAATGAATTGGTATTATTGACAATGCTAACATATTAATTGTAACATTCACACTCAAACTTATTTTTGAATATCTTTAATATATTTTCAATTATGGTGACTGCATTCAGAGATGTGGCAATGTGGAAATGGATTTGCACAACATTCAATTTCATATGCAACTCTTCAGCAAATAAAAAAAATAATGGCTGCACAGAGTAAGACCTAGACAAGGTTTGGGCATTGAAGTGTCAGACAATGACCATCTCCAGCAAGTAGCCTAACCATCTACTCTTGATAGGGTGGCACAGTGGCGCAGCGGTAGAGTTGTTGCCTTACAGCGCTTTCGGTGCCAGAGACCCGGGTTCGATTCCGACTACGGGTGCTGTCTGTACAGAGTTTGCACGTTCTCCCCATGACCGCGTGGGGTTTCTCCGAGATCTTCGGTTTCCTCTCACACTCCAAAGACGTACAGGTTTGTAGGTTGATTGGCTTTGTAGAAAGGTAAATTGTCCCTCGTGTATGTAGGATAGTGTTAATGTGCGAGGATCGCTGATCGGCGTGGACTCGGTGAGCCGATGGGCCTGTTTCCATGCTGTACATCTAAACTAAACTAAATAACATTACCACTGTCAAGTCTCTTACCATCAATATCCTGGGGTCACCACTGACCAGAAATTCAACTCAACTTTGCACAAAATTGCCATGCCTTCAAGTTACTGCACATCCTGTAGCAAATGATTCACCCTCTGACACATCAAGGCTTTCTATTAATAATGTTTTTAAAGGATATGCAGTATTTAGATAGTTTACTATAAATAAATTCATCAGTATCCTTTTTATGCCTGGACTCTACCTGAGTAGATCATTTGTATTTGGGAATCCATGCAGCAGAAGACTGAGTGCATTACTGATGGCTGCTATGGTCGATTGTGACAGAGATGAATCTTTCAGAGTAAGCAGCAGTTTTGGAATCAGCTGGAAATCCCTCATTAACCTGGCATTTCTTGAAGCTTCACTGTAAAACAAAATTAAAGCAATCTTTTTTTTGGCAATATTTTCTACAGCATGTGAACATTTATTGAGAAAATACCTTCAAAAAGTTTAATAATACCTTGATTCAGTGAGAAGTTCAATAAAGTGCTCAAACAATGAGAGATGAAGTTCATACGGTGCATTAAGCCATACCTGTAAATGGGAAGATCATGCTTAACAAAACCAAATCAATTATACTGCTAAAATATTATTTGACCGTTTTAATTAAAAAATATATACGTCCACCACCGATTTTCTGGCATCCTTAATTCCAGAGCCTTTCTAGATTAAAGGTAGACACAAAATACTGGAGTAACTCAGCGGGACAGGCAGCATCTCTGGAGAGAAGGAATGGGTGACGTTTCGGGTCCAGAGGTCACGGCCTCCGAGAGGAGTCCAATGTTATTGGAACTGTCCACTGGCGACCCAAGCAGCCTTGGAAGTCGCCTGTGGGAACAGATCTGCTGGCTCCAGCTAGGCTGGAGTTCCAGAGCCTGGAGTCCCAGAGGAGACAAATTCGACCCGCTGAACAGCCGCCGAAGTTGACTATGGGAACGGATCTGCCGGCTCCAGCAGGGTCGATGTTCCAGAGCCCTGGCCGCAGGGGGCAAATTCAACCCACTGATCGGCCACAGAAGTCGGCAATGGGAACCGGTATTCTGGCTTATGCAGGGCCAGAGTTCCAGAGCCCCGGCTGCAGGGAGCAAATTCAACCGGCCGATCGGCACAGAAGTCCCCATGAGCTAGAGTCTAGGTGGCACATTTTCAAGGGACTTCAGCCAGGAATTTCAAGTGTGCTCTCGTAATTTGGTCCGGACTAAAGGAGGTGCCGGACCACCAGTTGTCGGAAAATCAGTGGTGGACCTGTATCACCAAAAAAAGAATGGGTAGAGAAAGTTGGAAGAGAAGTGGGGGCAGGACAAAAGGAGACACAAAGTTTCGGAATAACCCACTGGGTCACTCCAGCCTTTGTGTCTTTTCTTGGTCTGCCCAGACTTCTTTTCCAGCTTTTCCCACCTCCACTTCCCCCTCCGCCAACAGAATCAAGATGAAGAAGGATCCGAACCCGAAACATCACCAATTCATGTTATCCAATCTTGTTGCCTGACTCTCTGAGTTACTCCAGTACTTTGTGTCCTTCATTGTGACCCAGCATCTGCATTTACTTGTGTCTCAATATATATCACCATTTGATAGTACTGAGCTCAGAACTTTACCACTAGAATTACCGCAGAATAGATTGTAGTCCCAATTATAGCTTGGCTACAAAATCACCCCAAATCTAGGGAACAAAAGTTATTTTATTTAACAACTGCGCCAATTTTTTAAGATACCAGTATTCCAGAGTTGCAATATGCCAAATATTATTTTATTTTGTTACAGAATGCCTGATTGCCCCATTAGATTACTCAGGGAACAAGAGTGATTGGAATTCGGCATTGTGGGGCTCAGTCAACAGGTGTCATATAAATACATTTACTTTACGGGGATGCAATTACTATTGCCTCCAAAGCAGAGGAAATTTTAAAGGGAACCTGGCATTCCAGCAGGTATTGTTGCATGACGATGATTTAGAGAGCAAAAGAAGCATTTACTCCATTCAAATTCGGAAATGTCCATTTCATTCAGGATGTATTTCCCCAACGGAATACAAGAGATGGGTCAGATTGAAATCCATGTGGTGTATTTTCTAGTTTATTGTTGCAACATATTATAATCAAGCCTTACATCAAAGTCACAAAGCAAATCCTGAAATCCATTCGAATTGGGAATGATACTGGTCTCATGGCCACTGTCAACAGTTCCCACCAATGAAAATGTGAGATGAAGAATATGACTATTCAAAAGTGTCCTCTTCTTTTTCAGCAGCATTGCCAAGAGCTAAAATAGGAAAATAAACATTTTAATGGGAATCAGTTCCTGTGAACATATGTAGACATTCAACATCTATTCTCTGCGTGCATATATTAACAGGTCTTTGGCCCAACTGGTTAATGCTGACCAGGTTTTATAACTGAACTAATCCCATATCCCTGCACTTATCTGTCAAAAGGTCTTAAATGTCACCATTGTACCTGCCTCTACAGCTTCCTTTGGTAACTTGCTCGATATATGCATTACCCTCTCCATGAAGAAATTGCACCTTGGGTCTCTTTTAAATCGTTCTTCTCTCATATTAAATCATATAGCTTCCAGTTCTCGATTCTTGGGAAAAAGACGGTGACTATGCAAATTTTTTAAACCTCTCGTGTTTTTGTATACCTCCATCAGGTCACCGCTCATCCTTCCATGTTCCAAGAAAAAGAACTCCAACCTATGCAGCCTCCACTTCTAACTCAAGCCTTTGAATTCTGGTAACATCCTGGTAAATCCTTTCTGCTCCCTTTACAGCTTTATGACATCCTTCTGATTGCAGGACCAGAATTACACAGAATATACCAAATATGGTCTCACCAATCCGTTGCACAGCTATAGTATGATGCCCCAACTCCTGTACTCAGTACCTTTAGCAATGACGGTAAGCGTGTCTTCTTGACCACCCCATCTACTTCAACACCTGTGTCATTCAGTGCTTTATTAACCACTAGTACTTTTTGAATTCAAAACAAAATACAAATTGCCTCAAATTAATCAACAGTTTAGTCTGCTCGGTTTAGACGTCCATTCTGATGAAGTTCTTACCTGATATCCCTTAATCCTCTCCATCTCTTTGCTGGCCAATGCATTGCTTTTTACCACGCAAACAAGAGCTTTCACAGCAGCATAGAGACCTTCGACATCCGATGCCATTGCAACCAAGCCTAAAATAGCAGCTGCTCCACCAATATATTGCAACGTAGTGGCAACAGGCTTTGGCACAGAAGTTCTCACACCTGACAAAATAAAATAAGTTATTTCAAGAATAATGACCACAATACAAAAAGATAAAATTTTCTTCAAATCAAGAAGTAAAGAAAAGTTGCAGACACTAAAAATCGGAAGCTAAAAGAGAAAAATGTTGGTAGCACACAGCAGATCAAACATTATTCATAGTGGAACAGATTCATTGATTCATGTCAAAGCCTTTATCAGAAATGGAGTGAGAAAGCGAGTATTTAAAGCATGCTTCCAAAAAGAAACCTTTACATAAATAGTTCTGCGATAATGTGACCTATCAGGTCAGGTCGGGGGGAGTTCCCCCCGCCACGGGTACCATGTAATCCCGTGCTACCTGCTCCATGGTCGGATAGTCGGCGACTAAACCGTCTCCCCCACCTGGTTTGCCAGGTGAGGAGGGGGCTGTGGACCCCCAGCAGGACCAAAAACAAGACCTGTCAAAGGGCGGATGAGCTTTTAGTGGGCCAACGGCCATCCACACTTCAGTAGAAGTTGCAATCACTGTCGTACATAGCATTGTAAGGAATGATGATAAAGCACACACACCAAAATCCAATACTTCCAGCGGCGGAAGTCCGCGGGAACTGGAAGACAGAGATGTGTGGTGCGTTTGTCACCGTTCCTGTCGGAAACCAGCACCACTGAGTCGCTAATGTTGTCAACGATGATGAATGAATGACAATAGTTCATATGAAACGTCGCATGAAAGAAAATTGTGCTATAAAGCCAATTGTGTTAAAGGGGGAAAAAGGGTTAGGGGCTAAAGAGTTTCAGATTTGCATTAACAAGGTTATTTTTCCTGCAGGATTTTCAAAACAAAGTCTTTTTTTTATTGGAAATAATACTAAAGGCTGTATGTTACATTGTTTAATAGAGTATGGTTGCACATATCAATTGAAACAATTGTTTGTCAATTTCAAGGGCACGTGCAGTTAAAGTAGCAGCTCTGTTCAAGGAACAATGATGTCTGTTTGCTGCAGGGAAGTTGCATAGAAACTGGTATCTTCCCCCCCCCCCCCTCCCCTCCCCCCATACTGTTTAAATAAGCAAATTCGGTTTTCCGAATGCGCGTGCCCAGGTCATAGGTCACTCGCGATAAACATTCTCGGCAACTGTGCTGTTGCATGTATACAGACCTGCGTTTCATCCGTAGTCAGGATCAGACCCGGGTCTCCGGCGCTGCAAGCGCTGTTGAATTGCTACTGGATGGTCCCTGTCCCCTCCCGCCTGCCCCATCCCTGTCCCATCTCTGTCCGGGGGCGGCCGGAGATATCCGGGGTGACCCTGGACTGACGGATCAGGCAGAGTTGGGCAAGTTAGCGCTTCTTCTCTGCGCTGGCTGTAACACGGGATGGGACACTCGGGAGGGAACGGGGACGGTCCAGTAGCAATTCAATAGCGCTTGCAGCACCAGAGACCCAGGTTCGATCCTGACTACTGATGAAACGCAGGTCTGTATACATGCAACAGCACAGTTGCCGAGAATGTTTATCGCGAGTGACCTATGACCTGGGCATGCGCAGTCGGAAAACCAAACCCGCTTATTTATATGTTCTCACTAGGTGTGGTCTCACAAGGGTCCTATACAACTGCAGAAGGACTTGCAGAAGGAGTATACTAAACTCCACTTGTTATGAAGGCCAACATGCCATTCACTTTCATTGACTGATGAACAAGGACCCCCAGATCCCGTTGTACTTCCCCTTTTCCCAACTTCACATCATTTAGATAATAATCTGCCTTCCTGTTTTTGATACCAAAGTGGATAACCTTACATGTATCCACATTAAACTGCATCTGCCATGCAGCTACCCACTCACCCAACCTGTCCAAGTCACCCTGCGTTCTCATAGCATCCGCCTCACAGTTCACACTGCCTCCCAGCTTTGTGTCATCTGCAAATTTGCTAATGTTACTTTTAATCCCTTCATCTAAATCATTGATGTATATTGTAAATAGCTGCGGTCCCAGCACTAAGCCTTGCGGTACCCCACTAGTCACTGCCTGCCATTCTGAAAGGGACCCGTTAATCCCTACTCTTTGTTTCCGGTCTGCCAACCAATTTTCTATCCATGTCAGCACTCTACCCCAAATACCATGTACTCTAATTTTGCTCACTAATCTCTTATGTGGGACCTTATTAAATGCTTTCTGAAAGTCCAGGTACACTACATCCACTGGTTCTCCCTTGTCAATTTTCCTAGTTACATCCTCAAAAAATTCTAGAAGATTAGTCAAGCATGATTTCCCCTTCGTAAATCCATGCTGACTCAGACTGATCCTGTTACTGCTATCCAAATGTGCCGCTATTTCATCTTTTATATTTGACTCCAGCATCTTCCCCACCACCGATGTCAAGCTAACTGGTCTATAATTCTCTGTTTTTTTCTCTCCTGCCTTTCTTAAAAAGCAGGATAACATTAGTTACCCTCCAATCCACAGGAACTGATCCTGAATCTATAGAACATTGGAAAATGATCACCAATGCATCCACGATTTCTAGAGCCACTTCCTTAAGTACCCTGGGATGCAGACCATCAGGTCCTGGGGATTTATCAGCCTTCAGTCCCATCAGTCTACCCAACCACCATTTCCTGCCTAATGTGGATTTCCTTCAGTTCCTCCGTCACCCCAGATCCTCTGGCCACTAGTACATTAGGAAGATTGTTTGTGTCCTCCTTAGTGAAGACGGATTCAAAGTACCATTTTAATTCCTCTGCCATTTCCTTGTTCCCCATAATAAATTCACCTTCTTCAGTCTTCATGGGTCCAACTTTGGTCTTAACTAATTTTTTCCTCTTCACATACCGAAAGAAGCTTTTACTATCCTCCTTTATATTCTTGGCTAGCTTACCTCCGTACCTCATCTTTTCTCCCCGTATTGCCTTTTTGGTTATCTTCTGTTACTCTTTAAACATTACCCAATCCTCTTGCTTCCCGCTCATCTTTGCTACGTTGTACTTCTCTTTTATTTTTATACTGTCCCTGATGTTCCTTGTCAGCCTTGGTCTAAGGATTTTAATTCCATGCCTCATTTATGAGAAGTATGGATGTTAAAAACGATGGGTACTTGCAACAAGTAAACATTTCCAACTGTGCAAGTTAATTGTTATATTTTTGAGAAATAATATTTCTTAATAAAATAAACTGTACAGCATGAGTCAACCTGGGATTTAAAACTCAAGCATTGGGTTAACAACCAAGCAGAGCACTGCAAATCCTTGTGATTGTCACCATACCTAGGTATCCTATCAGAGCTGCTCCAATAGTTCTTGCTGGTCCATTTAAGTGTCCTGCAGCATTATGCAGCAGTTTTACTGGTGTAGCATTTTCATGAGAAGAAATGGCCATCTACAAAACACAGAAAAAAAAAGTTAGTAATTTAGTAGTTCCAAATGTAACCATCTGCATTATAACCAAAAAGATCAGCATGTCTAATTGTTGCAGAAAATATAAACAAGCAATTTTTGCTCACTTATTTAGTGTGCAGGTCAATTTTACTGTCTACCTTAGAGAAGATAAATTGCAAGCAGGTTGAAAGTAAACAATCTTTCCATATTGCATCAGCCTCCCATACTTCCACAGCCTACAACCTTTATCATTCCCCAGCCCTGCACTGCCTGCTTCCATCTCCTTCCCAAAATCCACAAACAGGATTGCCCTGGCAAACCCATTGTTTTTGCCTACTCCACAGAACTCATCTCCAAATACCTTGATTCCATCCGATCATCTCTTGTCCCATTTTTTCCGACATACATCCGAGACATTTCACACGCCCTTCAACTCTTCAATAGCTTCAATTTCTAGGCCATCATTGCCTCATCATGGACATTCAGTCCCTTTACACAAGCAACCCCCACAAGAAATGGTTCAAGGCCTGTTGATTCCTGATCTAATACTCTCTCCCTAGTCTGGTTCAGTAAAACTACTGAGTCGAACACTGGTGTGCAAACCCTTCTTGTATACAGCCTCGGATCCACTCACTCGAGCCCTCAGCAGCCTCGCGTAAACAGAACAGAAGGAAAGACAAATTAACACGCCCTAACAAATTACCCACCCTTTTATACCCATATACAGTGGCGGGAAAACTAACGGCACGAAAGTACAGAGGGGAGGCAACCCCTACAAACCAATCACTGCACCTATTCGGTACACGGAATACAAAGTAAATACATATTAGGTGAGGTAACCCCTCCTGAACCAATCACAAATACCAAAACAAAGTAGAAGCATCAAGGGCCTGTCCCACCAGCATGCGACTGCATGCGGCGAGCGCGACCAAACGTGGTGGCTTGAGGCGTACGGCCTCGCGGGGCCGGTCCCACTTCCAACCGCGGAGCCGTATGGAGCTGGTCCCGACATCACAGTCACCAATCAGCTGGGTAGGAGGCGGGCGGTTACGTCATCACGCACGGCGGCGGGCGGTTACGTCATCACGCAACGGCATGCCGGGCGGTGACATCATCGCGCAACGCCACGCGCTAGGCATACGCCGTCAAGACGCTGCGTTCGGCGTCAAGACGCTGCGTATGGCGTCGAGGCGGTGCTTACGGCGTCGAGGCGCTGCGTACGGCCTCATTGCGGCAGCGGGCCGGCAGGCCGTTGCCGCGCGGAATTTTTGGACAGTCTCAGTTTTTCGGAGCCCCGCGCGGTGTCGGGACCAGCTCCGCACAACTCCATATGGCTCCGGCGATCGAAGTGGGACCGGCCCCGCGAGGCCCTATGGCTAGCGCGACCACGTTAGGTCGCGCTAGCCGCATGCAGTCGCATGCTCGTGGGACAGGCCCTTAAGGCTTCCCCACAGCCATGCATTAAGCGTCAGTCTACTGAAACAAAACAGAAACCACTTTAGGAACCCAGACTTGATGACGACAGGTGGGTCACATGGGCAGAAGCTTCCTGGGGCTTCTTCAGAGGTCCAGACTTACTGGACACAACTAGGTCACATGGGTCTCCAGCACCTTGCAATGTATTGTCACTATCAGTGAAGCCCAATTTCTCACAGATGCCTGCCATTTCCAAAGTACTCAAACCCCTGCTTATTAACAGGCTTCCTCACCCAATCGCCTGGCCGAACTTGTCCTCACTTTCAACTTTTCTTTTGACCCCTCCCACTTTCTTCAAGTTAAAGGTGTAGCCATCGGCACTCGCATGGGCCCTAGCTATGCCTGTATTTTTGGTTAGTTGGAAGGGCTCAAGGCCTTCTGGTTTTTGAACAGAGATCTAATCAGTTTCACTCTACTAACACTCTCTTCTGCCTGGCGGAACTTGTCCCCACCCTCAACATGTCCTGTACCCCCTCCCCACCTTTTCAGTTTTTCCTCAGCCCCCTCCCACCACAATCAGATTGAAGATGGGTTCCAACCAGAAACTTTAACTATCCATGTTCTCTGGAGATGTTGCCTGACCCTCCCTCCACTCCCTCCCTCCCTCCACTAAGTCCTCCCTCCACCACCTCCAGTTTAAATTCCATTTGGAATATTTTGGAGGACCAAGAAACCAAGAACCAAGACCCCCCAAGTTACTCCAGTACTGTCTTTTTTTTGTAAATGAGCATCTGTAGTTCTTCATTTCTAATTATCCTACATTATCTGAACATTGTTCCACAGCAAAGAAATACTCTCCATTTTTTAAACAATTCAGCAAAGCACAGCAAAGCCCTGATTTTAACTTTCAATGCCAAACAATAGTAAAAAGGATCATAAGTCAAACGTTGCCTGTATCAATCAGACACTGTGCAACAAAATAATGGATGACTAGCAACTTGATTTTGAACAGGGAGCAATGAGGTGAAGGTGTTGGAAGGGCATCCTGATAGAATAAAGCCAGAAATGGAGATCCTCATGGTTTCATCACAAGGCTGAGAGAATCTAATAGGCCTCTGTGAAAATTGCAGTTTATTTCTGGTGAATTCAAAATAGATGCAAGTGTGCCAAAATGACAAATTCTAATTCATGCGAAATGAACACCAGCTGAGGGTGGTGCTCATATCCCATCAACACAGATCTACACAAAAAAGATCTGCATCCTCCTGATCTTAGGATAAATATATTACACAAATGTCTATCTATACATTCTAAGTCTATCTATCTATACATTACACAAATGCCTGGATGCAACTTCACCAATTTGTTTGACAAATGTGCAATTAGTTCTGAAGCCCATTCATAGTAGAAGATCGAGAAATCTAAGTATGTAGTCTCACATCAGGCAATATTCTAGAATCA
Source organism: Malacoraja senta (assembly GCA_038087875.1). Taxonomy (NCBI): domain Eukaryota; kingdom Metazoa; phylum Chordata; class Chondrichthyes; order Rajiformes; family Rajidae; genus Malacoraja; species Malacoraja senta. The sequence continues at coordinate 613,642 of JAXLNO010004246.1, forward strand.
GCTGATACAAGTCTTTCCTCATTGTGTATAAAATGCAAATTGTTCCATGACTTGGAAACACCCACTTTGGGCTTCTTGTTTCGTGCCAGCTATCTGATGCTCCAGACCAATGTCAGACATTAATAATGAAAAGGATAATTTTGTGCAATTGGCATGTACATCATGTTCCTCACCAACCACGTATTTGAAAGCACATGGCCTTATTTCAGATGTATCCACATCAAGGATCCTATGCAATCGGGTGATTTACATTAGAGCTCCTCCTTTCTGTAAGTCTTTGCTTGTTGTTGCCATAATTCTAACACCAAAAATGATCCTGAACAGTATCTGAAAAATGCTCACTTGTTGCATATCCCAAAATTCTGAAAAAATGAAAGGTAACTATCTGGAAGTACTATACCAAGTTGTGCACTTATGATTCTCGTTATAAAAGTCTGGAAATGAAAAAAATAAATTCTTAGCAAATCTTTTGAACTATGGAAAAAGGACTAAATTTTAGATTTAAAACCAGCATCCACCAGGATTTACAACTGGAGAATCATCAGTAAGCTGCAGTGTACAAGGCAGAAAGATCCAATATACATGCCTGTGAATTGCAAAATAGAAGTTATACAGAAAGTGCCAAGTCTTCCATCCCATTTAACCATTGAACTGAGCTTTGTATCCAGAATAGATCCCAAGTGTGTTGACCTGAGCGGCCAGTTTACAACTGGGTGGCCCAATCCAACTTCGATTAAGGAACTAAAACTTCGATTAAGGAAAACAAAAATTCAATTCAATATTTTATTCAATAGACCAACTAGGCAGAGATAAGAGTTAGCTCCCATTTGCACATTGTGGGATAACTATGGCAGAAAGGCCTGGTATCAATCTGTCTTTCGGAACCTCAAAATTAATTGCAGCTGAGGAAATGGTGTGAGGTACAAGCAGCATACTGGATCTATTATGATCCACCCCCATTAGATTAGTTTATGCAATTCTTTTGAAGGAAAGTCTTAGAATGAATACTGACCTGTTTGGCTATTGTCTTGCTGTCCACTTTGTTGTAATTCTTTCTAATTCTGGCAACTGTAAGTGTAGAGACCGACAGTGCATAAAGTGCAAATGATACTTTCTCTTCAGGAATCAAGCTGATGGGAGATGGAATTGTCATTTCAGGTTTTGAATCTTTACCTTTATAAAAAGGAAAAAAAAGCAGATTAATAATTCAGAAAAAATCAACTGCATGTTATATTCAAAGAAAGCAGCAATGGCAAACATGGAGCCATCAGCCATATTTCTACAAAATATATCAGTATATGCCACTTCTTAGCACACCAGTTCAGTGTCACAATGTTTGCAGTCTTTCAACGTTTACCTTGGTGGGAAAAACTATATTAAAAAACAAACATTTTCCATAACCGATCTCCGTGCATCTTTCATCTGACCTCTTCTTAACCACTTCCTTTAAAACTGTGGGTCTTGCTGTAGCAACATGCAGCAGCGGTTCACAAGGAAATTGGCCAACTGATATTTCTTCATTTAACCAAAGACTTTTAAACTTCTAGTATTCATAAATCTGTACTTCCACAAGGATTAGCCACAAGCAATGGGTAGTGGATTATTTAATTTAATTTACCAAGCTTTGTTTAGCTCAGGGATGATGGCAAATGTAAAACACTAACCTATCCAGGTTAGTGATGCTAATTAATTCACCCATGAATAGAAATCGAAATACATCTTTTCTAAATCATGTACTACAGCTGCAAACATATGCTGAGCCACTAGTAAATGCAATCCAGACGCATTTGAATTCTGCTAGTGTGTGTGCTATTCAACACTGCACATATATTGAAATCTAATAGAAAAACATTTCCATTACTTCCTTAAGGTTGAAATATTAGGAAGAAATAGCAAACATGGGCCGTGTTTAAGTGGGAGAATAAAAGTAAAGGGACATAGGCATTGAGCTAAGCAGCAAATTGGTAGAGTGATGCGAGGTGGAAAACGGCAGTGTTTAGCAGCAAAAGTGCATCAATTCAAGTGAAATGTATCTGAATGCATTTGTACAAATGGGTGTGACATAAAAGTAAGAAAGACGTGGCTGCATGCTGACTACAGTTGAAGATATTTCAAAACATTTTGTATTTAAAGATATCAAACAATAAAACGGAGTGAGCGAATAAGACTTGACAAAAGGTTAATATATGAAGCATAAATTCTCTAGAACTGGGGTAAAATTACTTCTTCCTGGGGGCTACTACTTGAGATCAGGGATTACTTGCTCTACATCAGGTCTATGACATGTGAGATAGTTAATGAGGCCAAAGTAATGAGGGATGTAATCCTGAGGCTCTATAAAGGCGATGATCAAGCCGCATTTGAAGTATTGTGAGCATTTTTGGGCACCATATTTGAGGATGGATGTGCTGTCCCTGGAGAGGGTCCAGAGGTTTACAAGAATGATCCCAGGAATGAGTGGGCTAACTTATGATGAGCATTTGACAGCATTAGGCCTGTACTCGTTGGAGTTTAGAAGAATGAGGGGGGAAGCCTCATTGAAATGTACCGGCTTGGATAGACTGGATGTGGAGAGGATGTTTTCCACTTGTGGGAGAGTCTAGGACTAGAGGTCATAGCCTTAGAATTAAAGGATGTTCCTTTAGGAAGGAGATGAGAAGGCATTTTTTTTCTTGGTGGTGAATCTGTGGAATTCTTTACCAAGAAGGCTGTGGAGGCCAAGTCAATGGATATTTTTAAAGCAGAGATAGATTCTTGATTAATACAGGTGTCAGGAGTTATGGGGAGAAGGCAGGAGAATGGGGTTAAGAGGGATAGATCAGCCATGATTGAATGACAGTAGACTTGATGGGCCAAATGGCCTAATCATGCTCCTATCACTTAGGAAAGGCAAGGAGCCAGAGATTCCCATGAGACAGTGAGATTGGTACATTTATTTCAAGGTGTCTTTGAGAACATGCTTAAAGCACTTCCTGGTCTGTAATCTTTTCCCATGGAGAGATTACCATGCAAGATGAGAGCCCATTTGAAAGATTAGTACTGGGCAGGCAAATGGCATTGCCTACACTTTGGATCTTACTGAATGTAATTAGAGTCTCGAGGCGAGGGATAATGGACTGGGAGAGGACACTAATATTGATTCATTTATTCTGCCAGTGGATTTGGGGGATTTTGTGCAGGCAGCCAAATTTAAGAAGAATTCTCTCATCCTTGAGCTGGCAACATCATGTGCCTCTTGATAAGCAGAATCCACTCTGCAGAATAGCTCCTTAACCACCAGGGAAAGACGGATGAAGAGAACCCTTGCAATGACTCTCCCTTTGGCTGATTGCAGGCAGATCCTTCTGTAGTTACCACAATCAGCTGTATCTCCTTTCCTGAAGATGGTTATGATCACAGGTCTGTCACACTGTCTTCCTAGGTATGGGAGACAAGGCTTTGCATGTGTATCTGAAGATCCTCTCCAGCAATCTCCAGAATTTTAACAAGGAAATTGTCTATTCTAGAATCTTTGTTGGCTTCAGCTGTCATAACTGTCTTTTCAATTTCCTTACTTTCTTTGGAGATGGCAAGACTGCACTTGAGAGTATGCTAAGGGCTAGAATCAAGGAAATACACGTTCAGCACAGAGCATCTTTTGGGAGGTTCTTTGGTGTCCAGAAGGTCTTATGGAAAAGGAGTAAATTAGGCCATTCGGCCCATCAAGTCTACCCCACCATTCAATCATGACTGATCTATGTCTCGCTCCTAACCCCATTCTCCTGTCTTCTCCCCATAACCTATACGAATCAAGAATCTATCTATCATTCCCCGCGAGCCTCTTTTATCTTTGAAAAGTCCTCTGTGCTTGGCTGTTATTAAGTTGGCCCATTTGAGTTTAGACCAGTCATCAGAGTGCGAAGAAATCCGCTCATATTGTGATTATTACTGAACTGATGTGCTCTTTCCACCCAACAGGAACACAAACAAAGGAAATATCTATAGATAATAGCCATCCATTGTTGGTACAAAATGTGATATTCATCATAAAGAGCATAACAACATGACAGTTAGATAATAATGATAAGCAAAATCAATATTGTTTTATGAAAGGATTTCATATTTATCAAACTGATAAGAATTATTTTTTAGGACAAATGAGTACGACATTTCGAGATATTTTAATCAACTGATAAGATTCTCCAAAAAGTTTACTTTATAAGGGCTCAAGAGGTTTGGTATATTAGTGTGGACATAGAATAAAAAACAGTAAGAATATATGGAGGAAAGACACAAAATGCTGGAGGAACTCAACGGGTCAGGCAGTATCCCTGGAGAATATGGATTGGTAATGTTTCGGGTCGAATTCTTCTTCATACTGATTGCAGGAGTACAGCATCCGCAGTTCCTTGTTTACACATTTTGACTGCTCCACTGTAAAATCTCCTCAAAAGCTGCCTACTTTGACGAAGTTCTCCTCTTCTCACTGATGAGAGTTCTGAGAGATCCTCTTTGACTGTATCCCCTCTGTAGTTCCTGCTGCTCTCCTGCTCTACAGGTCCCTGCAATCAGTCTGATGAACAAAAATATCACCTATCCATGTTCTCCAGGGATGCTGCTTGACCCGCCGAGTTTCTCAGGCACTTTGCGTCATTCCTTGGCAAACCAGCTTCCGCAGTTCCTTGTTTCTACAAGAAAATATGGGTTATTTTCAGATTAGGTGAATTAGATTAAGTCGAGTACCATAGGGATCAGAAATTTAAAAAAAGAAAATGCTCAGCAAGCCAGGCAGCATCTGTGGAAAGACAAACAGTTCATATTTCAGGCCAATAACACTGTATCAGAACTGGGAAAAGTTAGAAATGAAATAAATTGATCAAAGAAGCTTTGTAGATCAAATGAATGATTCCTGTTGTTATGTTGCTAATTCTGCCAGTTTTCCTAATGCGAGGATACTTAGGTAATGAACGTAGTTTACAGACTTAAACTTAGAATTTATTTTTATGTTCTCCATTTACTACTTGGTCTTGCAAAAAATGGAAAGAAGAGTTCTAATCCATTATTATTCTTTATAAAATTGCTGAAAATTGTTGAAGTCACAATCTGCGACTGAAAAATGTAACACCAAAGACAAGTGTTGGAACATCGTGCTTAAAGCAATGTGCCAAAAACAAAAAATATGTGAGAAGGATTTTTCAACAGATACGTCAAAAGCTAGGGTAAGTCTGTTATGTCGTAACACCAACACCAATTTTAATTCTCATTAACAAGCTCTTATATCTGCCGAAAATCCTATTTAGTTTGATTTTGAACTTCACAATTTGATGTTGAGAATGTTACTTACAGGGAACACACACAGCTTGGAAGCTACCAATATAATTCGGCCCCAATTCATAAATGATACTGACGCTGGTAGCAGGTAAAACTTCCTCCAAGAAGTGGGTGGGTCCAAGACGCCATATTAAGGATGAGATCTGACGCTGAGCTGGAGGTGTGCCAATGTAGCCATACACGGTACTAACAACTGGCAGATTTGAAGATCCTGATCCACCCGGTGAACTGTGGATATAGTGAAGCTACAAACATACAAAATAAAATGGTCAATGCCAATAATTATCAGTTCTGCAAAAATCCTGTAATACTTGACTAAAAATGATTCTTTTTTGTCATAATGAAGGCAGCTTTAAGTACATATGTAAAGGCAGAATCATAGATTGGCACTGAATCATCACAACACACATTAAAAAAAAATATTTCCTCAGTTTAGATAATCTCAACAGAATACTGTGCCTTCCGTGGTATACTGAAAAGAGACACTAAAAATCTTGATGCTGATTGAATGTAGTATAACTTATACATCAATCTCATGGAGCAAGGATGTTATCAGAAGACAAAGGATACTAATATACTAATTTCTCCAAACTATCTTTTTTTTTAAACCCAAAACTGATGCTAGTATTCAAATCCTTCAGTTTTTAAATTAAAACCAGACCAAGAGCGGACCCGTTGGGCCCGTCCCCCATCGCAATATTCCACCACTCATCCATAGCCCCCAGCTGCGCAGGCGCGGCTGACAGGTTCCCGTTGTGACGCCAGAGATCCCCATTGTGACGCAAGTCACAGCAACCCTCACTCAACTGCGCACGTGGCCGGAAAGTGGGAGCGCGGCTGTGATGTTTTTAAAGTTCAAAAGTTCAAAAGTCCCGTTTATATCAATGGTTGAAAGGGTCAAGAGCTTCAATTTCCTGGGCGTGCACATCTCTGAAGATCTTTCCTGGTCCGAGAACACTAATGCAATTATCAAGAAAGCACATCAGCGCCTCTACTTCCTGAGAAGATTACGGAGAGTCGGTTTGTCAAGGAGGACTTTCTCTAACTTCTACATGTGCACAGTAGAGAGCATGCTGACCGGTTGCATCGTGGCTTGGTTCGGCAACTTGAGCGCCCTGGAGAGGAAAAGACTACAAAAAGTAGTAAACACTGCCCAGTCCATCATCGGCTCTGACCTTCCTTCCATCGAAGGGATTTATCGCAGTCACTGCCTCAAAAAGGCTGGCAGTATCATCAAAGACCCACACCATCCTGGCCACACACTCATCTCCCTGCTACCTTCAGGTAGAAGGTACAGGAGCCTGAAGACTGCAACAACCAGGTTCAGGAATAGCTACTTCCCCACAGCCATCAGGCTATTAAACCTGGCTCGGACACAACTCTGATCATTAATAACCCATTATCTGTTATTTGCACTTTATCAGTTTATTTAATCATGTGTGTATATATTTATATAATGGTATATGGACACACTGATCTGTTTTGTAGTAAATGCCTACTATGTTCTGTGTGCTGAAGCAAAGCAATAATTTCATTGTCTATCAGGGACACATGACAATAAACTCACTTGAACAATAACTTGTAAAATATAAGATCAATGTGAACACATCTCACTCTCCTTCTTCAGTCCCCTATTCCCCATCTCCATTATCACCCCTCTCTCTACCATCCACCAACCCTCCTCTGCTTCCTCCCCTCACCCCCTCCCTCCCCTCATCTATTAACTCGCCATGCCTCTTCCTACCCATATCCTCCTCCATCCCCCCTCATCCCCCAGCACACCCTCCACCTCTTCTTCACCCTCCCTCTATTCTCCACTTTCCTCCTCCCCTCCCCCCTCACCTCTCCCTCCCTCTCCTTTCCCCTACCCTCAGTCACTCCCTCCATAACCCCTCTCCCCTTCCTACCCCCATCCTCTCCCTCTATCTAGGTATGTTACAAAACCTACCTTCAGCGGCGCTGCAGTTCTGTCACTGCCCGTGTGCGCGGCTTTGGCGCCTTTGAGAGGGGGGCGGGTTTAAAATGCGGTATTTCTCCAGACTATTCAAATCGATTTTGAAAAGGCTGTTTAGAAGCTGAAGAAAAATCGCTTCGACATCGGTTTTATTAAATGTATTTTAAACTGGACTGGATAATTTCATAACATGAGTAAATTAAAAAGCATCTTCTAAAGCCGTCAAAGCCGACAACGCTTGAAAGGATTTCACGCACGGGACAAGGCAAGGTACACCGTTTATTTTTTCATATAAACTAGCTTCTTAGGATGCCTTTAATAAAAATTTCAATTTGCGAAAATGTGATTATTTAAATATACCAACCGGCAGTATTTTTCCTGACGATATTGGGGTTTAATTCAGTGCAAATGCAACGTTCCAAACCAGCGCGTTCCACAAAATCCCACTCGCAAGGTGATTTAAATGGCCATTAATTTACAGGAATTAAACACTAAATTCCTTCCATTTGGCCTATAAATTCATGACAATGAGATTTAAAAATCATGTTATATTGTGAATTCTTGTGTGAATGTTATTTGGACACTTAGGCTTTTTAAAAATGTTAACCTTTTCTTAAGAAATTGATAGATGTTTAGATCTAGTAATTCAATTTTGTAATTAGCTACAATTGGGTAACTAAAAGGCCTGTCTCACGAGTCTGCGGTCATTGGTGGCGAAACGGGAAGAATCTGCCGCCATAGACCGCGCACTCGTGAGAACGTACAATTCCGGGGCCGTGCGGCGGTGTTCCCAACACCGCACGGTGCTAAAATAAAACCGACAATGTTGAAAACTATATACTCACCGCACAACCTCCACCAGTGATGCACGAGTGCAGCACGGCTGCCCGCACGGGCCGCCGCCAGTGTGGCTCGAGCGGCGTGTGTCAAACCTCCACTGCCACAGCCTCCGCCAGCGAGGCACGTGCCTCCACCAGTGAGGCACGTGTGCGGCATGGCCGCAGGCACAGCCACCGCTACAGCGCCGCGATCAGGACGGCCGCCGCCACAGCCGCCGCTGGTGAGTCACGTGCGGCGGGCCGACGTCATCGCAGTCGGCCCGCCCTTTTTTTAACTTACCGCAAGCACGTGGGACCCGCCGTGTTTGAATTACTCGGCCCCCGCGCAGCATCCGTGCGGCGCTCCAGTGGATAGGCTCGGCGCTCTCGCCATTGCCGTGCGGTCCCCGCTACCGGCGACGCCGCGCTTCACCGCCGATGACCGCAAACAGGTAAGACAGAGCCTTAACTAATTATATGCTTTAATTACAGGTCATCCAGGTAACATTGTTTCATATTTGTTTCAGAATGCTTCAATCTATAATAACTGAAAATTTCATTCAGATCTCTTAATTTTTAAGAAAGTTATGGGCTGTTGACTGTCCTTGATCACAGCTTTTTTGTTAAGTCAATGGAAAAGCAATTCCACAAGATGCGAGTATGAAAATGGCCATAACTTTTTTAATACTGAAGATATGAAAGTGAATTAGGTGTCAAATTAAACTTCTTTTTATGCTTTATTTGATGGGATAAATTGCAGACTAGATTTTTAAAATCTCAAAATGTTGTAACATTGCTACTCTATCTCCCTGCTCCCCACTCACCTCCTCCAATCCCACCCCTCACTCTCCTCTCCATCTATCCCCCACTCCCACCTCCTTTCACTCGATCCCCCCTCCCCCACTGCCCTCCTCTCCCTATATCCTCCACTCCTCTCCCTCTATCCCCCTCATCCCCCACTCTCCCTCCTCACCTCCCCCACTTTCCCCTCCCTACCCCCTCCTCTCCCTCTACCCCCCTGCTCCCCCACTCCTCACCTCCCCCTATCCCCCCCCCTCAATGAAAATCCCGATTTAAAAAAAAATGAAATCCTCAAAGAAAATTGTGTTTTTTCTTTAAAATAACCTAAACAATGAAAAGAATGAGAAGAATTTGATTAAAACAGGTTTTTTTTAGAATAAAATCAATGTCAATGAAAATCACGATTAAAAAAAAAAAATGTAATTTGGGATCCCATTTGAATGCTGCTGATGGGCAGGGCAAGTGGAAAAGTGGTTTTGTAAAGTGGTTGTTGTAAAGTTTGAAATGTCAATAACTTGTAAAATATACCATCAATCTGAACAAAACTTGTTTCAATTACACAATAGACAATAGGTGCAGCAGTAGGCCATTCGGCCCTTCGAGCCAGCACCGCCATTCAATGTGATCATGGCTGATCATCCCCAATCAGTACCCCGTTCCTGCCTTTACCCCATATCCCCTGACTCCGCTATTTTTAAGAGCCCCATCTAGCTCTCTCTTGAAAGCATCCAGAGAACCTGCCTCCACCGCCCTCTACACCACAGGACAACGGGGGGCCGTAAATTGTAGCGCTATCGTGTACCGTTTTGGTTGTATTTCGGGGACACGCACACACACATGTATATATATATTGACAAACAAACAAGATGAGAGTTTTAGTAATATATACATAGATGATGATCAGCATCTTTTCCACAATGAAATTAATAACATTGATAAAAAATAATCCTATTTACACCATATCCAAAAATGCTAACATTGCTGGTACACAAAAATGCTGGAGAAACTCAGCGGGTGCAGCAGCATCTATGGAGCGAAGGAAATAGGCAACGTTTTGGGCCAAAACCCTTCTTCAGACTGATAGGGGGTGGGGAGAAGCTAACATTGCTACTGGCTTCAGCTTCTTTGGTGAAAGGCAACAGTCTAAGAATTTTATCAATCCTTTAAGCAAGACTGTATCAAAGTATCAAAGAAAGAAAACTGCAATCAAATACATCATGTTTTTGACCTCATTCAGATTGTGGAATTACATGAAATTTATGAATAGTTTATTCCATGTCAATAGGCATTAGTCCTTATTAAACTGAACATAATCTAAATGGAATAAATATTATACCACATTGGACATGTTTGAGGATTATTCTGGAAATCTCACAAAGCGGTAGTTGAACCTAATGTTAAAGGGGAAGACAGCTTTTTTGAGATGCAGCATCATGGAAACCTCTTAGTTTCCATGGATATTTTATCTTTTTTCGAATCATCTTTCTTGAATGATCCAAAAAGCTTGAATTGAACTGTTTCCAAATACACAGGACAAGATGTTAAAAATCCAGTGCCAAATCACAACTTGCTCCCGGTGGTGATGGGAGCCTTATGCACTCACCTATGCTCCTCTGATGTTGAGAAAGGCTAGGCAGACACATCATTGGGATTATCAAGTGGGCACCTACTTTCATCGACGTTTCACTGATTGGACCCGGTAGGCTCAGCGGTGCATTCTGGCGTCCCAGAACCATCCTTCTCTGCATCTGTCTAGTCGATTATTTGGGAGACCAAATGGGGTCTTTCCTTTTCAGCCTGAGCCACTGGCTACTCCGCTCTGCCACCTGTGATGTTTCTTTGATGGCCTGGCGTAGGGCTTGTCCGCTGATCCCTAGGTCCTTCATCAGTCTCACGGTTGATGTTGCCATGAATCCTCGACATCCAACTTCTACCGGGCAGATCTTAGCTCTCCAGCCCCGCTGTTCTGCCTCCGCTGCAAGCTCTGTATATCGAAGGCTTTCGAAGGCTTCCTGCACAGCATCCTCCTAAGGGACTGTGAGCTCCACAAGATACCCATGCGCTGAGAGTTCAACCAGAGGACAAGATCAGGCCTCAAGTTGGTGATGGCTATCTCTGATGGAACTGTAAGCCGATGCAGCATCATGGAAACCTTAGTTCCCATGGATATTTTATCTTTTTTTGAATCATCTTTCTTGAAGGATCCAAAAAGCTTGAATTGAACAAATGATATCAAGCAAAAATACACATCAATGGTCCAGCACTGTTCTCTTTTGCAAGTACTGTGCAGATCTTCTATATTGTGCAGTAAAATGACATAATTGCCCAGCAGAGTGGATGAAATAATTGAAAATTAAACTCAATCTTGTACATAATTTTGTGAATACATCATCTGTTAAGATTAAGGATTAGTGAAAGAACATTGTAGTCACTGTTGATTGCAGTCAGTTCACTTGAAAAGTAATGTTGACATTCAAAAATTTGCAGGGAAAGACATTTACAACAGTTTCATTGCAGATTCAAATAGAACATAAGTGAAATGAAAGGATTATATACAATTAAAACAACACTTAATGAAACAAACTGCACAAATGGATCAGCACTTTATCAAAGCCTAAAATGTTCTTGTTAAAATGGAATAATGGCATTAATAGACTGTCAAGCTGGAGATCATATAAATATGATTGTCTAAAAATTATGTTTCATATAAAAAATGCTTTCTTAAAACAAATGAATCAAAATTCCAGCCCACCACCCGACCTCAAATCTTTATTTAATCATGATATTGCCCCTCTTAGTTTTCATTTGAATCAACATTAGCCAAAAAAGCAATAATTTTTGGCTAGAGTACCAAAAGTCTGTAATCTGATTACTTCAACCGTTCAAGTCTACAATAACATCATAGGTTCTGGGGCCTCAGCTGAGCCATTTTTTTCCTATACACTTGTCATTAGATGGGATGTGGGACGTGGAACCACCACCTTATCTAAATTAGCTTCTAAAAACAAAAGTTCTTCTGGGAATTAACATTCACTGGTTAACCAATTGGCTTACTTGATTTTGATTAGATAACGGATATTATATCTTCACAGGAATGAACTATTTCCCACAGGGCAAAGAGCGAAGTCATAGACTATGATTAATCATTACATAAAACAGCCTAGTTGAGGAAATCCTCAAATTACAATTCTTGAGCAACACAAGGGCCTAATTTGAGCTATGATGATACACTGGCTTAATTAGATTTAGTATAAAAACTACTGAACACATGATGTCATTATAAAAAGAAAGGACCATCGAGAAAAATAATTTGATTGAAAATGACAAACTATTTTAAATTATTTACAATTTCAGAGTATTTTATTTGAACTCTTTCTCAGGACACCATACCTTAACTGTGTTAACATGTTGACCGTCCAGGTATAAAGTAGCAGTGCTGTTCTTCAACATGCCTTTACTCATCACAAGCACTAGGTGATGCCACTGTCCCTCATTAATTAGTTCACCGCAGCGAAATCGAGCACAGCAAGGAAGAATCTCATAAAAGGATGACTCCTCACTGAAGTCATCAACTAAAACAAAGAGGAAAAGCAATTCAGCATGTTTCACAGGATGACATCACTCAGATTGCTCTGAACAAACCAACATAATATTCCACCAGCACCACTACTTGATGCAGCTTAGAATCAGAGGGTCAGGTTTCTTCCCACAAAAGGGTGGTGGGTATATGGAGCTGGTCACCAGAGGGGGTGGTAGAATCATGTTTACAAAACAGTTGGACAAGTACATGGATAGGAAAGGTTTTGAGGGATGTGGAGGCAAAGACAAGCAAATGGGATTAGCAATTTGTTGGCATGAAAAAGTTGAGCGAAAGGGCATAACTTTATGAATTTTTTTCCAAACACATTTTGAAGCTCAATAATATAATCTTGAAAAATTGCTTAAATGTATTGCAAATATTCACTTGCTTGAATGTATACCTACCCTCAAAGTAATAAATTACCTCTCCATAAACTAACAGTGATCAGACATACACTAAGATTAAGTGAGTGGATTATTAGAAACAATGATCAAAACTTTAAAGAGGTAGTCCCAAATAGAAACAAAGGATAGTACCATTTAAGACCCTGCAATGATCTAAAATAATATTCTAGCACATCATACCACTGGAAATCCAAACCTCTGCCAGAGAATCTAAAACATTTGACTGTAAATCAATGCCTACCACTTTTAAACACAAATGTGTTTGGATAAAAGTATGGGCAGCCTCTCAGCAGATGCCCAGTTGGTGTTTACAATTAAATACGGTATTTTTATTGAGCAATCAAGAGGGAAATAAATTAAAAAACATTAATATTCTAATGAATTACAAGTTCTGTTTTGCTAAAAAAAAGTACGAGAATTGTACTGCAAAAACAAGCATCTTATTTTTGTACATGTCTTCCACAGGTCACAACAGTTGCTGTGAAACTGCTCGTAGTCTGAACAGTTCACAAGGCAGAAATGCAGCTGACAGAAGATGGGTGCAGCCCAATGGCACCCGAGCATCCAACCCGCAAACGCTCATTCCTGTGTATGTGCTGTAGATTTCAGGTGTTCATAAACTAGGGAGGACCTGTATGTATTTATTCCTAGTTAATATCACAATTGCCACTGTTGTTACATTATTAATGAATGACAGCAGTCTCAGAGCACTCTTCGATTTGACCTTCTTCCTTTATTCTTCCAACAGAAGAAACCAGGATCATCCAATCACCAGTCATTCCCATGGCAACTATTTTATGAAATTACCAATGCTCTAAGATTATATTATGCTTGTACGTCCTAGAGTATGGCAGATACAGAGAAATAAGTACCTCCTGCTTTTATTAGTTTCACAATAGTAAAGAGATTTGGTGTCTTTCTGCAGATAAGGAAATCAGCTGAGAAAATAAAATCAGACCAGGTGTATAAGAAGACTATGTAAATTACACTTAATGCTCCTAAAGGACCCCTCGGGGGTCATTGTTTATCAGCGAATTAAAGTAAGCATGCACGTACAGCAGGCAGTGAGTGAAGAAGTTGGCCTTCATAACAAGAGGAGTTTAGTATAGGAGCAAAGAGTTGAGTATAGGAGATAAGAGGTCCTTCTGCAGTTGTACAGGGCCCTAATGAGACCACACCTGGAGTATTGTGTGCAGTTTTGGTCTCCAAATTTGAGGAAGGACATTCTTACTATTGAGGGAGTGCAGCGTAGGTTCGCAAGGTTAATTCCCGGGATGGCGGGACTGTCATATGCTGAAAGAATGGAGCAGCTAGGCTTGTATACTCTGGAATTTAGAAGGATGAGAGAGGATCTTATTGAAACATATAAGATTATTAAGGGTTTGGCAAGTTAGAGGCAGGAAACATGTTCCCGATGTTGGGGGAGTCCAGAACCAGGGACCACAGTTTAAGAATAAGGGGTAAGCCGTTTAGAACGGAGATGAGGAAACACTTTTTCACACAGAGAGTTGTGAGTCTGTGGAATTCTCTGCCTCAGTAGAGGCCGGTACTCTGGAAATTTTCAAGAGAGAGCTAGATAGGGCTCTTGAAGATAGCGGAGTCAGGGGATATGGGGAGAAGGCAGGAATGGATGATCAGCCATGATCACATTGAATGGCGGTGATGGCTCGAAGGGCCGAATGGCTTACTCCAGCACCTATTGTCTATAAAAAGGAGTTTAGTAGTTCAAATAATTATCGTAAATCTGAGATCGATTTTTGTCAGCCAAACTTATAAAAGGAAATTGTACCAAAGTAGATGAATAGTGTCAAATTACCGATCAGTTGCAAGTTCACTGAAGGATAAATTCAGAGGGTTGAGAGACTTGTGCTAGCACATGATGAGAAAATAACAATCACAGTTGTAGCAAATGTCAGGAAAATTCTGCTACTGCAACATGAACAGAGCTAACCTGAAACAAGTATGCTACTAAATATGAACTTCTTTATTCTAATATTGAACTCAGCTAAATGCAATGTAAGTCCGATAAATGCAATAGCAATATTCAACAAAAAAATCTGCACATGCACCAGGATCTAAAATCAATATTTTACCAGTTAATCATTCCATAGGCAATGTGGATTCAGAACTTGTATTGAGAGCTAAAGATGAGAAAATTAGTGCATAACAATTACATTGAAGCACATCTTATAATGCACTTGGATCTGCTAGCACATAACAATATAAACAGGCTATTCCCAAATAGAGGTCATACACGGTCTCCCACACAGGAGAGGGCTAATTGGGGGCACTCTCCTTGAGGTCTATCTGCATGAGTTGACCTGAAGGAGACATTGCTAACAAACGTTCCCAACTCTCAGGATGGGAAATCTGCCTACTGAGTTTGTTCTAGAACAACAAAGTTAAAAATGGAAAAAAGTGAAAAGTAAATAAGACTTTTTTGATTAATTTATTGACTAATTAATTTTTCTTTTTTGCAGATGTGCACATGTTTATAAATCGCTTAACTTTTATTTTTTTAATTTTAAATTATTTTAAAGATCTTAATTTATTTTGTTTAAAAAAAACAGAATCCAAATGATTTTGAAGTTGTGAAGACAGCTTGTGAGTCTGAATCCTGAGAGGCTCAGTACGCCCTGAGATCTGTGAGCCAACTATCCAGTAGAAAATTGGGTCAGGATCATACTCGAAGAAACAGTGCAACTACGGGCAAATAACTGGTCACCTCAGGGCAGAGAAAGATCTGCCTGAACATCAGAAATCTGGCAGCAATTTTTGGGACATAGAGACGCATATTTAATACACAACGCCCAACGTTCCCATATGATTCCCTCTTCCTCTGCATGATACACTGCTTTGCACCATATTGCAGCAAAATTTGAAATAAGCAAAGCCATAAACCTCAATCAGTCTCGTGTTTCAACAGATGAGATATTGCCCTCAAAATACTAATTTTATGTGTAAAGTGTTATTCCTCAAAATTATTGTAAGTTTCATACTTAAACTATATGTTAAAATCTATGCATTTGATATGTCATTGTAATCACTGCTTCTGCCAACCAGTAAAAAAAAATTAAAAGCTGGAACTTTTTTACTTATTAGTTGCTGGCGAGAAACCTTCAATTTAGTTGCATTCTCAACCTTTTTTTAAGGATCAATGTGCTGCTTGCCGGAGATCCCTTCAAGCTAATGCTTGACAGTTGCAACATCGGAAAAGCCAAAATCTGTGCCAGAAATCTCTAGATTTGTAAGGGCAGTATTCTTCAAGGTCAACGACACACACTACTATTGTCAGGGCACTGCCACAAAGTCTTGGCCGCAGAATGATGTAAAGCACAGAAGGTGGCCAATTAGCCCATCAGCCCTACGCTGGTTCTTCGACGGAATTATGCAATTAGTACCATTCTTGTGCTCCTTCTCCAAAGGCTATCTATACAAACAATAACCCTTTTATTAATGCTCATTCAAAAATTACCGTTTAGCTTGGTTCTGTATCCAAATAGATAGCACCATCCAGACATTAACATCTGCCAAAATTCATCCTTGCCTGTCTGTTGTCAATTAGATTAAACTGTTATCCTTTGGCGCTTCTACCAATATTTAAGCTTTCAAATTTTATTAAAATGTGTAATATAAAATGTGTAATAAATGCTCTTTCAAACCTCAATGTTCTTAGGTTCTCCATTCTCTCCACATAAGTGAAATCCTGCATCCTTGATATTATTCTAATAAATCTCCTCCAATCATCCTTAATGTCTTAAACACTCCAAGGTCCAAAACTGCACTCTCCGTTGCTAAACATTGAGATGTCAATTCTGTTGACCACACATTTTCAATTCAAGCAGTTGATGGACGAGATGTCCTGCACCTCCAACTGTATTCTATTAAACCTTGTCCACAAACCTTCAGCGTTTCATTCTGAGTACAATTGTTGCTGGAGATTTTTTAAATTATATATATTTATAATTTTACTTCGGAGTCACGTGAGTGACTATGTGAAGAAGAGCCCGTCCAGCCGCACACGCGTCATATCGTCAGACGCAGAGGGTAGCGACCATGTGTGAAGGAGCAAAGCTCCTCCAAGCGGTGAGTAAGTAAAAGCCTGAAGGTAAGTGCTTTCACTTTCGCTTTCAGGTTGCCTTCCTCGTTAGACTTGTAGTGGAGTTCCACACAAGTTCCACACAAGTTATTATGGAGAGAGGGCGTAGAGGGAGAAGACCGCGGGTCTGAGGGTAGCGGGCGTCCGTTAGAGGAGTCAGTGGCAGCGAGGCCATCAACCCGATACGGTTGAAAGTACCGTTGTAGCGCCGTTGGGGCACAAGTCCGTGCGACCAGTGGACTCCGATGAGTCAGACCCGGAGGTTAACCCTCCTCAGTCAGAAGTTATGGTTGCTAGGGTCGCAAGTTTGGAATTCCTCATGGGGAAAATGATTTATCAAGAACCACATCAGGAGGAATACAGTCCGCGTTGGCCTATGGGAGAGCCATCAGAGATGTCTGGAAAAAGACAGTATATGTGTTGGCCTACAGGAGAGCCAGTGCCAGAAATGCCTGAAAAATGGCAGTATAAGCGTTGGTCTAAAGGAGTGCCAGCGCCAACAATGTCGGAAGAAAGACAGTATAAGCGTTGGCCTAGAGGTGAGCCAGCGCCAGCAGCACCTGAAATAGGGCTGCCTATGCGTGGGCCTACAGGAGAGCCCGCGCGGGGAGAATCTGGTAAAGAATTTACTATGCGAAGGCCTATGGAAGAGCCAGTGCTAGAATTACCTGAAACAAGGATGCCAGAACTTCCCCATCAGGAGGAGGAACATCAAGATTCAGATGATGAATCACATGAGGACCAGAGCCCAATAACAGAGCCCAAAATACCAGGTCTGGCACAAATGTTTGCTGTTCCCAGACTAACAGGGGAACCTTTGGGAGATGAATTAGCAATGACTATAAATTACTTGCTCTCCCATCAGCTCCAGGAATTAACCATGGATGAGACTATTAAAAAATATGAAACCCCGCAGAATTGTGCACTGCTAGCAGTCCCAGCGGTGAATTTGGGCATTGGATTACGCTCACAGGAATTGAAATTACGAGTGTTGAAATTGCTGGGGTCAGGCATTACGGCTTTCGCCAGAGGTTTGGATGAGGAGCATGTATCTGCTTCACAACAGGATGCCTTAGCACTTATGTGTAGTGCGCACTTTGAAATAAACTGTATTCGTAAAAGTGCCATAAGACCTAATATTCACCCTAAGTTTGCGGGGCTCTGTAAACCATCTAATATTCAATTGCCTAATCTGCTTTTTGGAGAGAATCTAGCAAAAAGGGTAAAAGACCTGATTTTTTTTTATTTTTTAATTTTTTTAAATTTATTAGAAGTACATTACATTACAACCACATACATTAGTACTCGTCACTTATGTCTTCTTACAATTAATGTACTCCATTTATTTTTTACACTAGAAAAGGAAAAGATTGAAAGAAGAAAGTGAAGGAAAAAGTGAGAGTGTAGAAAATGTGACAACAAAAAAGGACGAAGACCCTATAAGAACAAAATTAAAAACAAAAGAAAAAGAGTTAAGAAATAGACCCTAGAAAAGAAAGAGAAAGAGAAAGAGGAAAAAGAGAGAAACAAATATTTTTCTGAGCATTACGCAAATGGGACATACCAACTCTTCAACTATCATCCCCCCCTTACCTGACCTCAATTTTTTTTTTAAAGGTACCTTTGCACCCTATATTTGTAAAAAAGACCTGAATGAAGAAGCAAAAACCGTGGGAATGATGAAACCACCGGTGCTTAGCAGATCAATTCGAAGGCAGTATCCCTACCGACGGATGTCTGGTGCTGGAGAAGGAACAAGTTGATCGTTCCCATATATGCGTTATTGGCAAACTGCTCCTGGGATGCGTGGAGGTTACAGTATTCCCACTAAGAATAGGGGACAACATTTGCTATCGGCAAACCCTGAGGTAGGTGGGTAGGTGTTTTACACTCACAAGTTGGAGGAAGATTACAATTCTTCCTAAAAGAATGGCAACAAATAACAACTGATTCGTTTATACTGTGCAGTATTGTGGGATTTAGAATTGAATTCTATCCACATTTGGATCCTCCTACTCAGCATATTTCATGCCGGACACGTACTTTCTCAAAAGAAGAAAATACGCAGATTCAGGCAGAACTGAAAATACTATGTAAAAAAGGTGTAATAGAGAAGTCAGTTGAACAACACCATCAGTTTGTGTCAATTATTTTTGATAGACCAAAAAAGGATGGTGGGTGTAGAACTATTCTGGATCTGAGAAGTCTTAACCCTTTTGTACAGTATAAACATTTTAAAATGGAGACATTTACAAATGCCATTCAGCTTGTTTCAAGATAATGCTATATGGCAAGTATAGATCTGCAAGATGCATATTATTCTGTGGCGGTGCATGGTAATGATCGGAGATATTTAAAATTTAGATGGATGAGTCAATTATGGCAATTTAAAGCATTGCCTAATGGTTTAACCAGCTCCAAGATTATTTACAAAATTAATCAAACCAATTTTAGCACTACTAAGAGCTGAGGGCCATGTGCTAATGGCTTATTTGGATGATATTCTGATTCTGGGAGACACTTTGGCTACATCAGAAGCATCAGTGTCAAGAATTAAGCTCATTTTCGAGAGGCTGGGATTCATCATTCACCCACAGAAATCGGAACTATTACCAAGCACAGAAATTGATTACATAGAAATTAGGTGCAGGAGTAGGCCATTCGGCCCTTCGAGCCTGCACCGCCATTCAATACGATCATGGCTGATCATCCAACTCAGTATCCCGTACCTGCCTTCTCTCCATACCCCCTGATCCCTTTAGCCACAAGGGCCACATCTAATTCCCTCTTAAATATAGCCAATGAACTGGCCTCAACTACCCTCTGTGGCAGAGAGTTCCAGAGATTCACCACTCTCTGTGTGAAAAAGTTTTTCCTCATCTCGGTCTTAAAGGATTTTCCCCTTATCCTTAAGCTGTGACCCCTTGTCCTGGACTTCCCCAACATCGGGAACAATCTTCCTGCATCTAGCCTGTCCAACCCCATAAGAATCTTGTACGTTTCTATAAGATCCCCTCTCAATCTCCTAAATTCTAGCGAGTATAAGCCAAGTCTATCCAGTCTTTCTTCATATGAAAGTCCTGACATCCCAGGAATCAGTCTGGTGAACCTTCTCTGCACTCCCTCTATGGCTATAATGTCCTTCCTCAGATTTGGAGACCAAAACTGTACGCAATACTCCAGGTGTGGTCTCACCAAGACCCTGTACAACTGCAGTAGAACCTCACTGCTCCTATACTCAAATCCTCTTGCTATGAAGGCCAACATAACATTCGCTTTCTTCACTGCCTGCTGCACCTGCATGCCTACTTTCAATGACTGGTGTACCATGACACCCAGGTCTCGCTGCATCTCCCCATTTCCTAATCGGCCACCATTTAGATAATAGTCTGCCTTCCCGTTTTTGCTACCAAAGTGGATAACCTCACATTTATCCACATTATACTGCATCTGCCAAACATTTGCCCACTCACCCAGCCTATCCAAGTCACCTTGCAGTCTCCTAGCATCCTCCTCACAGCTAACACTGCCCCCCAGCTTAGTGTCATCCGCAAACTTGGAGATGTTGCTTTCAATTCCCTCGTCCAGATCATTAATATAAATTGTAAATAGCTGGGGTCCCAGCACTGAGCCTTGTGGTACCCCACTAGTCACTGCCTGCCATTGTGAAAAGGACCCGTTTACTCCTACTCTTTGCTTCCTGTTTGCCAGCCAGTTCTCTATCCACATCAATACTGAACCCCCAATACCGTGTGATTTAAGTTTGTATCCTAATCTCTTATGTGGTACCTTGTCGAAAGCCTTCTGAAAGTCCAGATACAACACATCCACTGGTTCTCCCCTATCCACTCTACTAGTTACATCCTCGAAAAATTCTATAAGATTCGTCAGACACGATTTACCTTTCGTAAATCCATGCTGACTTTGTCCAATGATTTCACCACTTTCCAAATGTGCTGCTATCCCATCTTTAATAACTGACTCTAGCAGTTTCCCCACTACCGATGTTAGACTAACTGGTCTGTAATTCCCCGTTTTCTCTCTCCCTCCCTTCTTAAAAAGTGGGGTTACGTTTGCTACCCTCCAATCCTCAGGAACTACTCCAGAATCTAAAGAGTTTTGAAAAATTATCACTAATGCATCCACTATTTCTGGAGCTACTTCCTTAAGTACTCTGGGATGCAGCCTATCTGGCCCTGGTGATTTATCGGCCTTTAATCCATTCAATTTACCCAACACCACTTCCCGACTAACCTGGATTTCACTCAGTTCCTCCATCTCCTTTGACCCGCGGCCCCCTGCTATTTCCGGCAGATTATTTGTCTTCCTTAGTGAAGACGGAACCAAAGTAGTTATTCAATTGGTCTGCCATATCCTTGTTCCCCATGATCAATTCACCTGTTTCTGACTGCAAGGGACCTACATTTGATTTAACTAATCTCTTTCTCTTCACATATCTATAAAAACTTTTGCAGTCAGTTTTTATGTTCCCTGCCAGTTTCCTTTCATAATCTATTTTCCCTTTCCTAATTAAGCCCTTTGTCCTCCTCTGCTGGTCTCTGAATTTCTCCCAGTCCTCTGGTATGCTGCTTTTTCTGGCTAATTTGTACGCATCATCTTTTGCTTTGATACTATCCCTGATTTCCCTTGTTATCCACGGATGCACTACCTTCCTTGATTTATTCTTTTGCCAAACTGGGATGAACAATTTTTGTAGTTCATCCATGCAGTCTTTAAATGCCTTCCATTGCATATCCACCGTCAACCCTTTTAGAACTAATTGCCAGTCAATCTTGGCCAATTCATGTCTCATACCCTCAAAGTTACCTTTCTTTAAGTTCAGAACCGTTGTTTCTGAATTAACAATGTCACTCTCCATCCTAATGAAGAACTCAACCATATTATGATCACTCTTGCCCAAGGGGGCACGCACAACGAGTCTGCTAACTAACCCTTCCTCATTACTCAATACCCAGTCTAGAATAGCCTGCTCTCTCGTTGGTTCCTCTACATGTTGGTTTAGATAACTATCCCTCATACATTCCAAGAAATCCTCTTCCTCAGCACCCCTGCCAATTTGATTCACCCAATCTATATGTAGATTGAAGTCACCCATTATAACTGTTTTGCCTTTGTTGCTCGCATTTCTAATTTCCTGTTTGATGCCATCCCCAACTTCACTACTACTGCTAGGTGGCCTGTACACAACGCCCACCAGCGTTTTCTGCCCCTTAGTGTTTCGCAGCTCTACCCATACCGATTCCACATCCTCCAAGCTAATGTCCTTCCTTTCCACTGCGTTAATCTCCTCTCTAACCAGCAACGCCACCCCACCTCCTTTTCCTTTCTCTCTATCCCTCCTGAATATTGAATATCCCTGGATGTTCAGCTCCCAGCCTTGGTCACCTTGGAGCCATGTCTCCGTGATCCCAACTATATCATAATCATTAATTGCTATCTGCACGTTCAACTCATCCACCTTATTACGAATGCTCCTTGCATTGAGACACAAAGCCTTCAGACTTGTTTTTACAACGCTCTTACCCCTTATACAATTATGTTGAAAAGTGGCTCTTTTTGATTTTTGTCCTGGATTTGTCTGCCTGCCACTTTTACCTTTCACCTTGCTACCTATTGCTTCCGCCCGCATTTTACACCCCTCTGTTTCTCTGGTCACCCATTTAAGAACCCCACCACCTCTTATTCTCTGTTTATTATTGTTTTCTTCTTTTCCCCCCCCTACATGTTGGGTCTGAGTGCTTTCCTTCTCTGCCTCCTGCCTCACCTGGGTTTTACCATTAATTCAGAACACATGGTAGTCACTTTGCCAAAAGATAAGAGGCTGCAGTTAATTGAAGGTTGTATTAAGCTCATTACAGAGCACCAACCCTCAATTAGACAAGTAGCAAGTTTGTTGGGCAAATTAATTGCTGCTTTTCCAGCTGTAAGGTTTGGACCACTGCATTATCAGCACTTGCAGCGAGCTGAGGCACAAGCATTAAGGATAAATGCAGGGCATTTTGACAAGCCCATGCAATTGGCATTTGAGCCTATTATGGAATTAGAATGGTGGATTAACAATGTATCTAATGCTTCCAGACAAATTCTGGTTGAAACACCTTCCATTATTCTACAGACTGATGTAAGTGCTCTAGGTTGGGACGCCACTAATACTGTTTCCAGCTGTGGAGGTAGATGGAATGTGGAGGAAGTACCTTTGCTCCAAGATCAAGGTATAAATTACCTAGAGCTTTTAGGAACATTTTATGGGCTTAAAGCTTATTGTTCTAATATGGAAAATTTGCATGTTCAGGTACAGATTGACAATACTACAGCTGTAGCGTATGTTAATCATATGGGTGGTATCAAGTCAGAATCTTGTGATAGATTGGCAAATATGATCTGGGCCTGATGTATTACCAGAAAGATTTGGCTTTCGGCAATCTACCTACCAGGTAGATTCAACATAGTTGCAGACACAAGGTCACGTAAATTCAACAATACTAAGTGGATGTTGGATCGTGAAAAATTTAATAAAATTGTGGCACGATTTGGGATGCCAGAGATTGACTTGTTTGCATCAAGACTTAACCACCAATTGCCTAAGTATGTGTCATGGGAACCTGATCCTGGTGCAGTAACAGTGGATGCTTTTCACTACATTGGGGTAGTATGTATCTGTATGCATTTCCTCCATTTTGCCTCATTAATTGGTGTATACAGAAAATTAAACAGGACTCGGCTTCAGGGGTTTTAGTGGTACCAGACTGGCCTACACTGGTGTTAAAAATGATCACAAGGCCCCTTATGATTATTCCTAAGCAGGAAAACCTGCTTGTGCACCCTGTAACTGGTGAATCACATCCTTTACATGATCGTATTGGTTTATTGATTTGCAGATTCTAAGAAGGCCGTATCTTGGAAGAGGATTATCAGAGCGTACTGTGGATGTTATGGCGGCAGCCTGGAGGAATAGTATCCAGAAGCAGTACGTTTCTTACATAAGGAAATGGGAGATGTTTTGTTCACAAAAGAATATTACATATCACACTGCAGACATTTCAGATGTGTTAAGAGTTTCTTTCAACTCTTTATTTTGATTTGCATTTGAGCTATAGTGCGATCAATACTGCAAGGAGTGCTCTTTCTGCATATTTATGCAGGGAATCAGAACAAAATCCTATAGGATCACACCCTTGGGTCTGTAGGTTTATGAAGGGAATTTTTAATTCCAATCCTCCTAGACCCAGGTATACAGAAATCTGGAATGTAAGAGATGTGCTTATGATCCTTCGCCAATGGGCACCTATTGAAACTCTGTCATTGGCCAAAATTACCATGAAGTTAGTTATGCTCATGGCATTAGTTTCAGCACAGAGTGCAAACATTGCAGAAATTACGAATAGACAGGATGAAAATAGCAGCAGATGCCATTACATTCTATGTCTATGATTTGCTTAAACAGAGTAGACCTGGGTTCACAGGATGTAAGTTGTTTTTTTCAGCATATCCTACGGATCCACGTCTATGTGTAGTAGCACATTTACGATGTTACATTGAAGCAACCAGAACCTTAAGAGGTGCAGAATCTGCATTCTTTGTCAGCTATAAAAAAACGCATAAGAAAGTGTCGGTACAGACTATTTCAAGATGGCTGAAGCAGGTGTTGGTTGATGCAGGTATTGATACTGACAAATTTAAATCTCATTCCACCAGGGCGGCATCAACATTTGGATTTGGACGTTCCAATAGACCTTATCCTTGTGGCCGCAGGATGGGCAAATGAACAGATGTTTCACAAGTATTACCATAAGGAGATTAAAGATCCTGGGTTATTTGGTGGTGCCGTTTTGGATTCAGTATTAAGTCCCCCATTATGATAAAGGGGGTTACTATTGTGATAAATAAAACCATTAACTGATTACATTTATGTTGTGGTTATGCATTGTTGATTGCTTTTACTCATTTAGAGTCAATCAATGCAGTGAGACGCCTGGATTTGAATCTACGGCGTGAAATCACAGAGCTTTGAAATCTTCACGTAGTCACTCACGTGACTCCGAAGTAAAATAGTAAGATTAAACGAGAACTTACCAGTTTGAAGTTTGATCTTTATTTTATGAGGAGTTACGTTGAGGGACTACGTGCCCTCCGCTCCTACCCTCATAAAGATCGAGCTGGTAGTTCTAGTCTTTACATATCTTACTGTCATACTTCAGTATTGTTGTCTGTGATTTCACTCCGCTGCTTTGAAGATTGACGCGTGTGCGGCTGGGCGGGCTCTTCTTAGATACATAGATACATAGAAAATAGGTGCAGGAGTAGGCCATTCGGCCCTTCGAGCCTGCACCGCCATTCAATATGATCATGGCTGATCATCCAACTCAGTATCCCGTACCTGCCTTCTCTCCATACCCCCTGATCCCTTTAGCCACAAGGGCCACATCTAACTCCCTCTTAAATATAGCCAATGAACTGGCCTCAACTACCCTCTGTGGCAGAGAGTTCCAGAGATTCACCACTCTCTGTGTGAAAACGTTTTTTCTCATCTCGGTCTTAAAGGATTTCCCCCTTATCCTTAAGCTGTGACCCCTTGTCCAGGGCTTCCCCCAACATCGGGAACAATCTTCCTGCATCTAGCCTGTCCAACCCCATAAGAATTTTGTAAGTTTCTATAAGATCCCCTCTCAATCTCCTAAATTCTAGCGAGTATAAGCCGAGTCTATCCAGTCTTTCTTCATATGAAAGTCCTGACATCCCAGGAATCAGTCTGGTGAACCTTCTCTGCACTCCCTCTATGGCTATAATGTCCTTCCTCAGATTTGGAGACCAAAACTGTACGCAATACTCCAGGTGTGGTCTCACCAAGACCCTGTACAACTGCAGTAGAACCTCCCTGCTCCTATACTCAAATCTTTTTGCTATGAAAGCTAACATACCATTCGCTTTCTTCACTGCCTGCTGCACCTGCATGCCTACTTTCAATGACTGGTGTACCATGACACCCAGGTCTCGCTGCATCTCCCCTTTTCCTAATCGGCCACCATTTAGATAATAGTCTGCTTTCCTGTTTTTGCCACCAAAGTGGATAACCTCACGTAGTCCCTCAACGTAACTCCTCATAAAATAAAGATCAAACTTCAAACTGGTAAGTTCTCGTTTAATCTTACTATTATAAATGAAATATTGAAACTTCCTTATTTAGACCCTGTTCCTATTCAGCATCATTTTACATGACAGGATATTAGATACACAACTGCTTACTTTGTTCTCACTAGCTCTAGATTACCTGGAGACTATGCCATACATGATTTTTAATTTTTACAACTTAATATGCAGAAATACACAGAATGTCTACTGGTGAATGGAACTGGAACAAACCGCTACTTAACAAATTTGAGCCAAACTTCGTGATTTATGAACATTTAGCATACTTTCCTTGTTTATGTAGATTATTTATACCAGCAGCCATATTAAACGTGTTTTTGTGCTGTTATTTTCCTTCTCTCCTTCTATAGTACATTATTTTACACTTCTCTGTGCACTGCATTTGTCCACCCATTTTACCAGACAATCCTTTTCCACCATAAATCTGTTGCAATTCTTCTCATTAAACAAAATTAAGGGAACATGGGATTCAACCTAATGTGTTCGCATGGAGAGAAGGATTGATTAATGAAAAGAAATGCAATATTTTTAATCTTGTTATTTATGAGATTGTACAGGGCCAACTGAAGAGGCCTGCGTTATGTGCAATACATGTTAAAGATTTTGATGAAGGTACTTCGGATAATATGCGTTATTAATAATAAAGAAAGGCAGTATTATAAACACAATATTTTTTTCAAGTAAGAAATTAGTAAATATTGAAATCAAGAGGAACGTTTGTGTGCTGATATACGAACCACAATAACTTCCAGATGGTGGCAAATGATGTATTGGCTTTTATTGCAAGGAATTCATCAGTAAGGAAGACCTGCCACAATTATATAGGATATCACTCCAGGTCAGAATTTCTGCATTTGGTTTCTATACCCAAGGATGGACATATTTGCGAAAGATGCAGTGCAGTATGGATTGAGAGCATTAAAGCGCGATGCCAAGAAATGTTCATTAAGCAGAGATTGAATAAGTTTGGTTGAGAATGAGAATGAAAATATATTACTTTTCATAATATTACAGAGACATAGTTTATCTAGTTAATGCCTCACAAAATATAGTTTTGGAATATTCTAAAAAAATGCATATTTATTTTGAAAAACCTTCATTTAATCTTTTACTATCCAAACACGTTTAAGCAACAAATTTAACGCTAACTCACCATAGTTTTGCAGCAACTCTTCCTTGGTAGAAACAAATAGGGACTTGTCTTTCCCAGAAAGGATTACAGCAAGGCAAATGTAATGCTGCTCAGATGAATTTGATCTCCGCACTAGGGTAAGAAGCTTAACAGAATGATTGGTCAGAGGGTTACTGAACCTCTCAATGCAAAACCAGGTTGAATAAGTAAGTCCAGATGGTGGTGGAAAGAATCGTTCACCTGAAAAAGAGTGTTTTACTTTTATTCATATATAAAGAGAAAGACAGCACATATATTTTTTCCATTTCTCATTGGTTTATTATTCCATCAATTATATTAAAACTAAATCACTTATATGCTGTTTTTTCTTCCTTCCATAGTACATCACCTTACACTTCTGTGTTAAACTACATTTGTCTATCCTCTTTACCAGGCAATCTTTCTCCTCCATAAATCTGTTGCCATCCTTCTTATTACAAGTGTAAAACAAATCCGACTTGCTGCTTCACACATGCAATGCAACTTGCATTATTTCAGTTATAGTCATTTACAACTATAAAAGATATTTTGACCTCCAAGCCTTACTTATATTGATACACAGACATTGCTAAAATATGTAATTTTGCAAAAACAATATCTTGGAAATCCCATGACAGCAGTTCCCATTAGAAGCAAGACGAAGAAGTGTTAAAGAAGGAACTGCAGATGCTGGAAAATCGAAGGTACACAAAAATGCTGGAGAAACTCAGCGGGTGCAGCAGCATCTATGGAGCGAAGGAAATAGGCAACGTTTCGGGTCTGAAGAAGGTTTCGGCCCGAAACGTTGCCTATTTCCTTCGCTCCATAGATGCTGCTGCACCCGCTGAGTTTCTCCAGCATTTTTGTGTACCAGACGAAGAAGAATCTCTGCCTGTCACCTTCTTCCAACAAAGATTCTATTATAAATCTGGATGATGAGCTTATTTAAATAATGGAGACGGGCACTAACAATGATTTATCGAAGGTACTCAGCATTCAATGCATGTAGAGATGGAGTCGTTTTGTTCAATTCAGAAAGGGAGAAGGTTGTGCCAGAAATAACCCGAAAAACATCAAAAAACAAATTAAATTTTTTGAAGCCACCGTGGGGAGCTTTGCAAAGGTAAATTATCCTTGAAGGATCGATTACAGATGCCTCTGCACTGTTAGATTTTCCAGAAAGTCCACAATAGTGCCACTGCTGCTCTCAGCAAATTCAGATCTTACTTAGACAACTGGAATACTTATGCTGGGATTTCTGTGTGACCAGGGATGCTGATTTTCTATTGGAAGGAAATCTTGCTTATCGCTGCATATTTAGAATCTTATTAAGCAAGCAATGTTTTTTAAAAGATGAACCAAATATGAATCCTTTGCTATAATTTCACCCATGTTAAATAAAATATTAGTTTAGCTGCAGAAAATAATAGAAAATATCAATAATTTTTCATGAAGTATGCCGCTTTTTAAGTAGTTAAGAAAACTGCACAATTTGGTGAATAGGCTTCAGTATTGCTAGCTGGTGTGGAAAATGTATGAAATGCTCAAGTTGGAGCAACAAAATGAGCAATGGATAGCAGAATGGGAAATAGTGGGAACATTCCTATGTTCAAGGATCTTGTCTAAGAGGGCACCAGAGATAACTCAAAGATGTACTCACTCAATCCTTACATGTGTATTTCCTCCAAAAAAAATCTGTATGGTAATCAGAAATGCACAGAGATTGCTGTTTTGCACCCTATGACACCCCCCCCCCCCCCCCGCCCGTGCACCATCCTCCACACCCCTCAATGCAAGGATAATACAGCCTGTTATAATAATCAAAATGCAATCTGCTAATTCAGCACAAATGCGACTGAATATTTTCTTGGACTTGGTATCTGAACTTGCTAAACCCTTTAAAAAAAGTTTTCTTTGAATAATGGATGTTGCATATAACTTTGCATGTGTTTTATTTACATGGACCCTGGGGGATTCAATCATAAATCTCTTAAATTACTTTTGTCCAACTAGAATTTAACATTCTTTCTTCATTGCCATTTCCTTGGGATTGAAGATGATTCAATTGTGCAGGTTTAGCAGCGGCTGATGAGGCCAATGTAGGACTCGCAGACTCTGCCACATGGTGACAAAAGATGCCTGACTAAAAAGGCTGGTGGTAGTTCGTGTTCCATTCATTATTTACGACAAATGCCTGTGTGCCGCCGATTTAGGGA
The DNA here is from genome assembly GCA_038087875.1 of Malacoraja senta. Lineage (NCBI taxonomy): Eukaryota > Metazoa > Chordata > Chondrichthyes > Rajiformes > Rajidae > Malacoraja > Malacoraja senta. Next base: position 643,142 of record JAXLNO010004246.1, read on the forward strand.
CTCCATTTTGAGCAGTCATGAGCAAAAGGCTCCCAATAGTCAGTGGGGAGGTTGCATTTTATCACCATTGTTTTGAGGTCAGCCTTGAACCTTTTCCTCGCTATCTGGTAATCTCTTCCTGTAACAGGCCTCCAAATAGAATGATTGTTTCAAGAGTCTGGTGTCAGGCATGATAATGATGTGGTTTGCCCAAAAGAGGTGAATGAGTGCACCACCATCCTCAATGCTTGGGATGTTGGCCTGGAAGAGAAAGTCTGATATTGGTATGCTTATCCTTCCAGTGGATTTTGTGTATATTGCAGTAATTGCATTGGTTGGATCTCTCCAGTGCCCTGAGGTACCTGAAGTAGTGAATCTCAGAATCATAAAGACAACGGGAGTCATGGCTGCCCCAATGGATCATGAAGTTTAGTCCCAGTTTTAATAATGTTCTTCAAATGTCCTTTTCCTCGGGTAGCCAAAGGATGTACTGGTTCATGGTAAATGATAGTGTTTCGCATCATTAATGTCTATCTGCAATGAGAGCTCATTCCCTAAATTATGGACCTTATCAAAGGTCTTGCTATGGACCCTCATTGTCAGAGGCCGCATTGCATAGCAGAGGCAGGTGAAGAGATGACCTTTCGTAAATGTTGAGTGCTCTTGTATGCTACGGAGAATATGACAACTCTGATTTGGCACTCGGTGCCCAAACACGCAGAAACAAAAATAGTTGTCTATATGCCATTGCTCAATGCTTGAAATCACAGTGACCATTGCTCTTGGATGGAGACAAGCAATGTTGAACAATTTCCCATTAGCCGTGTAGATCAATTCCACTCCAGGGGAAAACATGGTTGGTAGAGAGGTGTAATATTATGGTGAAAACATTTGAGACATATTTCAGAGCAATGGTGTAGTCTTGCTAAACACTGATTTATACAGAGATTGGCTCTGTTAGGAATTTATTAGAAACATGGTTTTCATACCATTGTAGCTTGGATGAAGTTACAGACGCGAAATGTGCAGATACAAAAATAGGTGAACACAACATAAAATGACCAATGACCTGGTAAATGAAATACATTGCGAATGTAAAATGTTTACCTTGGCAGAAAATATTAGAAAAAAGAAACACATTATCCGAATGGTGAAAGATTGCAGAACTCTGAGGTGTAGAAGGATGTGGGTGTTCTGGTGTATGATTCATGAAAGGGCAGTATCAGATACTGCAAGTAAATAAGAAAGCTAACTGAACGTGTGGGAAAGAACTGCAGATGCTGGTTTAAAGCGAAGGTAAGTACAAAATGCAGGAGTAATTCAGCGGGAAAGGCAGCATCTCTGGAGAGAAGGAATGAGTGACGTTTCGGGTCTGAAGAAGGGTCTCGACCCGAAACGTCACCCACTCTTCTCTCCAGAGATGCTACCTGTCAAGCTGAGTTACTCCAGCATTTTGCATCTACCTTCCTTTAAAGCTAACTGAATGTTGTCCTGGTTAGTTTAATTTGGCATTATTTTTGATGCCGACATTCTGGACTGAAACGCCTATTCCTGTGCTGTTCAGTGTTCAATGGACATAATTATGTTGCCGCTGAGGTCTCCAGGAACATGCATTTTTTTCCCAGACGTGGGAGGTTTGGTTACGTTTATTTTAAATTAAGTTCCTCCTTGCCATTTTTTTATTACTTAAACAGCAAATACCATCTGCTCCCAAGACCCTGTGGTTTTCAGTTACCAAATGGCCATTTCAGCTACTTGTCTGTTAGCCGTGGCAATAAAACAGATCTGATTACGCTGCTATGGGATGAATTCAAGAGTGCTGCTCATGTCAAATAACTGCAGTCAAGGAAATCTTCAAAGGATTATTTTACAACACGGAAGACAGCCTCCAATCTTGAGGTTTAAAACCCTGAAACCAGCATCAAAATACCTCTAGCATTTGGTCAGGTGGGTGCTGAGAGTGTCAGAGAATGTGGAAAGGTTGAAATCAGGGATTGGGAATAAAACATGGATTGGACCAGTAATTCATTGCTCGAGCGGGGCTGAGAATGTGGGTAGGTAAGTGGCCACCGGTCTATCCATGTGTGCAGAGTGTGGGTAAAACTGGACTGCTCTGGGAGTGAAGGGGGCCAGACCCCAAGAATGGCCATTGAGAAGAGAGGGTGGAAAATGTAATGGATGAATGATAGAGGTCTGTGGAAGGATGAATTGAGGGACAAGTCCGTGTGCATGTGTGCTTTTGAGTATGTGGAATGGGAGAAAAGAGATATGTGAAATAATTGCCTGAGGGGTTAAAAGTGGTGTTGGTGGGAGGTAGGGTTAAAATACATCATTGAGATAGAGGTTCTATGCCTCAGCCTGTGCGTGTCTGTGTGCATATGTGTGCCTATGTGTTCGCATCTGTGTATTTATGAGTGTGTGCGAAGGTAATCGGGTAAAAATGCATATACAATCAAGTGCTGAAAGTCATCTATGTATGTGTTCATATGTATGAGCATTTAAATGCTTCCCAATTACTTTGGTCCCCTTTCCTTTGCATCAAGCCTCACTGTAAAATTGGTGTAAAAATAGCTACCTCATGCTAAAAGGGATCACAGACAAGCAACCTCCACTCCCTAATATTAAGTTTGAGACAGACCATCAGAACCCTCATGTATAGCCCCAAATCCACAAGGCCCGAATATTATTGTTATATCTCAGGAAAACAAAAGCTTCATTATCAGCATCACTGCCCTACGTGGAAGCCACTATTTAAGCACAAATGCTGTGTGCAATTTTATTTTACCTGCGCCAAGTCCACTTGTAACAGCTCCGTCGTTTATTCCTCCTGTTGCAGTCGGAGCATGGATGGGGGCATTATGAGGAGCCAAACTGGGCAAAAACAGACAGCTGACAAGAGAAAAATCGAGCCCTCATAACTACAAAGGTAGCAAAAACAATGACAACTGCAACACAGTTTCAACTAATAAAGATACACCTGTATTATAAATGAAAATAATTGATTGACAGGAAATATAGGACTTCAATGAATGCAAAATGTAGTTTTGCTTTAAATTTTCCCGATGTTGGGGGAGTCCAGAACCAAGGGGCCACAGCTTAAGAATAAGGAGTAAGCCATTTAGAACGGAGATGAAGAAACACTTTTTCACACAGAGAGTTGCGAGTCTGTGGAATTCTCTGCCTCAGAGGGTGGTGGAGGCTGGTTCTCTGGATACTTTCAAAAGAGCTAGATAGGCTCTTAAAGATAGCGGAGTCAGGGGATATGGGGAGAAGGCTGGGACGGGGTATTGATTGTGGATGATCAGCCATGATCACATTGAATGGCGGTGCTGGCTCGAAGGGCCGAATGGCCTACTCCTGCACCTATTGTCTATTGTCTAAATTACAGTTGAATTCCCAAGCAGATTAAAAGCTAAATGTCCAGTGACCAAGAGTCCTCAATTTTGTTTTCAAGTAATGGGTTATAAATTAAATTGTAAATTTGTATTCTAAGTTCAACTCATTATTTAACAAAACCATACTGGATTCTGACCAACCATTTGACATGGTTATATTGGATTGCACAATCCATTAATACTTCATGTGTAGGAAAGAACTGCAGATGCTGGTTTAAATCAAAGACACAAAATGCTGGAGTAACTCAAGGACAGGCAGCATCTCTAGAGAGACACAAAATGCTGGAGTAACTCGGAGTAACAGGGAGCATCTCTGGAGAATGTGATCTTCCATTTATACCTTCCATTTATACTTCATGCAGAGCTCCGTGCAATGAATTCTACCAACTAATTGGCATACAAATAACAAAGTCTCACTGTAGTTTAGTGTTTCTTTTTAATGAGTGTCATTAAACTGCACATGGATATTATACATATACTAAAGCATCTACAGTGGTATTAGAATTGTTTAATCTGAACCTATCAGCAATGAACTGAAAAATGATTTTGTGAGATATTTGCAAATTAATTAGTTATGCACAAATTCAGCAATGTGCAGCAGGGAAATAAACTACACATTTCTCATCATTAAATTTAGATTAATTCAACATATCTAATAATTTTATCCTTTTTACTTTAAGCTTCAAGTTGTACAGCATGAAAAATAATTATTTTTACTAATCCCTAATAAAGTGAAAAATCTTTTACTTTTCAAGATTAGAAATCCACCTGACACTCACCCAAAGCCTTCCAGATTTGTATCAAACTCCACAAATGCTGGAGTGACTGATGAACCATGAAGTCTAATATCATGTGGTGTTGTCATGGAGACCAAACATTTCACCCTGGTCAGAGGCACGGTGCTTCCTTCTGCCCCTTTGAGCAAGCTTTTGCTAATCTTGTAGTGACTGTTGTCTTCATTCAAGGTGAATACATTATCAGGACCATACCCATCCATTATGTTCCCTAGGAGGTGAGAATAGTTAAAATCAGTTGACAATAAATGCAGGAAGCAAGGTAAAAGACACTTGAATATTATCGAAATATAAAAAAACATTGTTTTCTTTGAAGCTGTTTAAACATCTTGTGATCTCTCTTGATATTGCACATATAACTGCAGAACTATTAGAACTGCCATGGCATTAAAAATAAGATACAGATGGGGAAGCACCTTAACAAACAGGATCATAGATAATGTACTCATCAAGAAAAATGTCAGAAAATGCATTCACTGGCCTAAAAAACACTCCAAATTAACGTTAAAGTGGCTCAATATTTAAAAAATCAGCCAAATATTATTCAGCTTGCATCTTTCATATTTCATATTATGTACAACTTATAATGAAATGGGATGATTAAGTCTTCAGCACAGAAATCTATCTAAGGATGCACTTTGAGATGCAAGGTATGTGAATAAGAGCAATGATTTTTAGACTGCATCACTTTTGTTACTTTAACTCATAAGCAACATTCTTTTCTTTTGAAATACCCTGCATCCTATATACTTTTCATTTGTTGACAATACAATTTATTTATTGGAATGTAGTTTAAAACTAGGACCTTGCGTACAGTATGGTTGATGGTAAAAGAGAGAGCTATAAAATGTAGAACTGGTCAAATGGTGACAAAAGAAACTCAATCCAAAGAAGTGTGAGGTAATTTATTTGAGGATGGCTCATATTGCAAGAGAGTATACAATAAACAGCATTACAGTGGGAAATGCAGAGGAATAAATTGAACTAGAAATGCATGCCTACAGATCAAGGTACTTTAGGAGCACAAAAAGTACACAAGATGTTATCTGTTGCTAGACAGGGACTGTATACTAAAGTTGGGAAAACACATGTTGGGACATCATAAGACAACTATGTGCAGTTCTGGTCACATCACAGAGTAGATGTACGAGCAACAGTGTCGCTACTGAGATAATTTACGACTGCAGATTTTTTTTACTATATCTTGAAGATACTGGGGTTTTCATTGGGGGAAAAATTGAGATGCAGGGAGATTTACTGATGTATACAAAATTGGTGTGTATGGAAATTATATGATGGTGTGTATAGAAACCAGTTGCATCTCTTAACAGGAAACAGAAGATTTATTAAAGGAGTAGAAACGTTCAGATTCACAGGAATTAATAGTTATACAACACTGAAACAGGTCATTTGGTCCAATTTGTCCATGTCGACCATGATAATCTTATAATCCAATTTGCTTGCATTTGGCCCATATGCAATTAAATCTTTCCTATCCTATGTCTTTTAAACATTGTAACTGTACCTGCCTCTACAATCTAGTCTGGCAGCTCATTCCATATACCCAACAGTGTGTGGTAAAACCTGCCCCTCAGATTCCCTTTAAATCCCCCTAGTTTTAGACTTCCCTACTCTGGGGAAAGTCTGTGAATGTCTATCCTATCGATGTTGCTCATAATTTTATAACTACTCGACTCCAGTGCAAACGGTACCTATTCAACCTCTCGTAATCTGACTAGCAATTCTCTATTATCAACAAGATAATTTTAATTTAATTTGCTATCTCACCCTGGATACTATCTATTCTAAACTTCTGGACTAGTCTGCAATGCAAAATATTGTCAAAGGGGCTGTTAAAGTCCATGTACACAATGTCCACCATCCTGCCTCAATTTTCTTTATTACTTCCTCAAAAGACAGTCAAATTTATGAGACACAATCTCTCACGAACAAAGCCATGCCATCCCTAATCAGTCCTTGCATTTTCAAATTGACGATGGAATTGATCTCCTTCATTGATTTGCATAATTTTCTCGGATTCACTGATCAGGCCCCAGGGATTTATCTCCTCCTTCTTACTTTTGATATTCTCTTCCCTGCTCACTAACTTCCACGTCCGTCTCCATGAACAATATAGGCTAAAAGTATTCATTTATGACCTTGTCCAAACAGATTACCATACTGATCCTTAAGATAACCTATCATCTCTCTAGTTAGCCTTTTGTTCTTATCCTATACCTTCTTAACCAGGGATATCTCATGTCCCCTTTATGCCCTCTTAATTTCCTTCGTAAGTGTACTCCAACAATCCTCAGACTCTCCAAGCAAGTTGTCTGATTCCAGCTGTCTATACCTGACATGTGCCTCCTCCTTTATCCCGAGCCGAGTCTCAATATCGCTGGTCATCCAGGGTACCCTTAATCGAGCAGCTTCGCATTTCATTCCAACAGGTACATGCTGGCCCTAAACTCTTCCTATTTCACTTTTAAAAGCCGACTAGTTTTAGATTTATTACTGTCACGTGTACCGACACTACTTACCAGACATCGCTTTACCTGCTAATCAACCTCTCCCGATCTTGCTTTGCAAGTTCCTGTCTATAGTCATCAAAAGTAGCCTTGCTCCTATTTTTGGATAATTATATTTAGAGGTTTGCAGGATTTTTCTTTATCCAGCACATGATAGGGGTCTGGAACGCATTCTTTAAGTGAGTGGTAGAGGGAGAAATGTTCCTGTCTTTATTAAATGACAGAATAGAACATAACTGATTTGCAATATTCTTTTGGGAAAACAAATCATCTATTACCTATATGGTTTTGTTCCAGTACATGTGGTTGTCTTTTAAAGCCCTCAGAGCAATTGCTGAAAGGCATTTAAATGTGCCACACACATCTCACGAACAACTTGTTTTAAAATTGCCATATTTCAAATATATTACTGAATAAATCTGAAATCTATGAAGTTCCACATAAACCAGAGAAAAACAAGAAAAGAGATTTTACAATGTATATATACCTTACAGCATACCTCTCATATCTGCTTCACAACTTAAAGAACTTGGCTTGTGCACCCTGTACACACTAATCAGTTTCTTATCCCAGGCCCCACAATTCAATGGGTTACCAAGACGGAGAAACTCCCTGAAAACAATCAATACAAATATAATCAATATCACTAGAAAGAAACAGTAAACACTTAAAACGTTTCAGTTAATTCAATACAGTTTCTCATCTCTTCATTGAGCAGAAAAGGTTATTGGAGATTGTCTTTACTTACAAACAACCCTGCCCATGCAAACCTTTTAAATGCTGTTACATTGAGGCCATTACTGCAATTCAGAAATAAAGTTGAATTAAGAAAATAACAGGTAATCTACTTTCACCAATATCTGAAAAATTGAATTCATGATAACGGAGTGGCTGCTGAAGTATCTAAATGTAGGAACGGTAAATTTAACATAAGCAAACATGAAGCAAACTCTTAAATTATTTCAAAAAGAATGATGCCACATTCTATCATGCTCATGATAGCCTTCACAATCAACAATGTAGTTTCTGGGACTAATGCTAGTCAGCTACCAAGTACCAAGTCTACACGTTATTAATTTAAATATTAAAATAACTACGTATATCATTAAAGCAAATGCAGGACAAATATATCTAAAAATATCTACAAATATCACTGTGGAAGAAGTAACACATGACAAAAATCAGATTATTTATCAGTTAAGGTACTACTAGCAATGTGCCTTCTTCCTCCAACAACAGTATGGCATTGCGAGTCCATGATCTTAGTTGTTAATTCACTATGCGGACTGTAGAAAAAGGGGTTGGAGGAGCACCCCCTTTATGGAAAGTTTATTTTTGGTCCAGTCTATCTTACATTTCTAGTGGTGAAAGACTGGGGTAGGGGCAGTGCTAAGTTGAATTGAACTACACTTTACACTGTCTCTGCAATTAATATCAATGAGGATGTCAGGGAATTGATGGCCATTTTCATTGATTTGTAAGTCCTGCTCATTAGTTTGTTGCATTAGCAGTGGGTTTGGTAGAGTTGGAAGATGTTGGGGGTTATAAGGGAAGTTGTTTACCTTTCAGGCAAGGTATATTTAGCCTCTGATGTTGGAACAATGAAGCTGGAGGCAATGTGCTACAAATTAAAGCCCATTGCTAAGCTGCAAATATCATATCCGAAGGTAAACATTTGTCGTGAAACAATTTACATGGTCAAATTTAACTTTAACTATATTTTTACAAATTCACAACAGATATAAAATAAGCTTAGATTAATTTGTGTTTTTTTATATACAGTATGTATACTTCTTACCCAAGGACGAAGGTAGACACAAAATGTTGGAGTAACTCAGCGGGACAAGCAGCATCTCTGAAGAGAAGGAATGGGTGACATTTCGGGTCGAGACCCTTCTTCAGACTGATGCTGCCTGTCCCGCTGAGGTTCTCCAGAGATGCTGCCTGTCCCGCTGAGTTACTCCAGCATTTTGTGTCTACCTTTGATTTAAACCAGCATCTGCAGTTCTTTCCTACTCGTCTTACCTAAGGACCATTGGTTCTAATGACTGCGAAGCTAATCGCTCGAACATCCTTTGAAGTGGTGGGTGTAGAGGATGGTCTTCATCAGACAGAGCAGAACTGCATCTTTGCAAAAGCCGTGCATGAAGTCCTGCATCACACATCACCTGCTGATTTCTCTCCGAGTGGATGAGTGACTGCAAACTATTAGCCACCGCAAACTGAAGGGCTAATGCATGCTAAGACAGGAAAGAGATTTTTTAATAGTTTACAAATCATCCAAACTTAGCTCCTTTTTGCCATAGACCAAGCACGATCAAACTACTAAAGGAAGAGGATTTACAGATGTTAAATGCAAAATTATAAAACTTAAAAAGAGAATATCACAATCAATATCCCTGACTGATATGATTAGAAAGTTATCCCAGTAAAGATATGGTATGGTTCACTTTTAAAATATCCTTTTCCTTATAATATGAACTTTGCAAACACTGGAATATTTCTCAACAAAAGAACCATTTTCCTATTGTTTAAAATAATCACAAAACTGGACAACTTATTTGTACACTGATGTTAAATTATGCTTCTTTATGGAACTTAGGCTTTGTCACTAGTGCTATCATTTGGATCTGTCCTGCCAACAAAGAGGGAACAGAGCACTTTCTTCGGCATTACTACTCATCCATACTTATGAGGTAGTTTACTGGGTCATATTTCTCAATGTTGTTTGTACACTCTTTCTGTGCTGAAAACGTCCAATACTAATTTAGTAATAACTACTCTTCAAAAATAAGCCATAAAGTGCTTAGACAATTGAGTGTAGTGAAAGTCACTGTATAAAAGGCACTTTGTTTCTCAATTAGTCATTACACTGTGAACTCAAGATTATCATAAAATATCACTAATTCATAAGTGTTGATCTGAAGAATAGAAGACCTCCTTGCTCCCATAATATGGCAATGGTGGACAATTAACAGCTCTAGATAGATGCACCATCCACTGCCCCACATGATTGACAATTACTATTAAGAGTTTCTATAATACAAATATGACATTTAATAAATTGAATCTCATAATTTTGAGCGCCATGGCTGAAAATCAATTTACAACTTGGGACAGATATGAGTGCGGGAGTGGAGCACCCACTTTCTTTTGAACAATATACACCTTGCAAGTAAACATATTATGCAGGTCAACATATTTTTTGGATGAATCGAAAGTTAATTAACTTTTTGATGATCCAGCAGATGGCAAACTTTTGAAGTGTTTCAATATTCAATGGAGTCTTTTTTTATTCTAGTGATTCAATGTAATTATTTCAATTTGAGTTTATCACAAAGGTAGTGAAATTGCCCGACAACCCATTATCATCAATACAATTAAGTATATTGAATGAGATTATTTAGTATTAATTTTATCCCTGAGTCAATGAAACATAGAAACATAGAAAATAGGTGCAGGAGGAGGCCATGCACCGCCATTCATTGTGATCAAGGCTGATCATCCACAATCAGTAACCGCCAATGGAAGTACATTTTGTATTGAATATTCATGTACAGATACCTATGATTAGAAGTCCACTGTAAATTAACAAATATTAAAAGTATTGATTAGGCTACACAAATAATCATAAATTTAATGTTTCATTACCCAAAAGATTCCCAATGTTTGTGTTTCATTAGGTAAAAAAGAGTGAAATTACTTGTATTTTTAAAATTGTTGCATATTACTTTCAATATGAATTACAAATACAGTTTTCAGATAATATGCCATAGAAGTACTCATTAGCACAAATGCAGATCACAAATGAGGAAAGGACAGTTGAAAGGGCAGTCGGAGAGTGAAAGAAATCCCAAAATTGCATTCAAACTCCATGTCCAAAGATGGTTGCAGGCAGGAGTGTGGAATGGAAGAAATGAATCTGTTTATTTAGTGGCCTCCATTGACAAGAACAATCAATATGCAAAGACATAATGGGCATTGTTTAATTAAGATGTGTTCTTTTAAGCCAATTGCCTTTGTACAGAGGTAAGAGGACAAAAGTACGTTTGCAATTTTAAACAGTGAAAAGATGCAGATATACGTATTACAATGCAGCTCCCAAAGTAGCTATGCAACTTTTCGAAGTCTACACCGTGTAGATAAATATTAAAGATTATTTTTTATTGTTTCTGATCATAACAGAAATAAGACTTGGGTTCCTGGTGTGTGTCTCAGCTGGTTCAGGGAGTTTTAGAACAATTTATTTCAAATGTAGGAATGTGGTACAAAGAAATGGCTTCTGAAGGGATAAACATTAAATCTTACAGCAAATTAAACAGAGAGAAAACAAAATAAAGAAGATTGGGAACAAGTACAGTAATTAAGCTGCATTTTTAATATAATGATTTTCTTTTGTTTCGAGCATGGATAGCAGGTTGGCTGGATGACAGAAGGCAAAGAGTGACGATAAAGGGGGCTTGCCAGTGACTAGTGGAGTTCCGCAAGGGTCGGTGCTGGGGCCGTTATTCTTCATGTTGTATATTCATGATTTGGACGAGAGGTTTGAAGGCTTTGTGGCCAAGTTTGCAGATTATACGAAAATAGGTGGTGGCAGGTAGCGTAGAGAAAGCAGGGACTCTGCAGAAGGACTTGGACAGGTTGGGAGAGTGGGCAGAGGTGGCAGATTGATTATAGTGCAGCAAAGTGTGGAGTCGTGCATTTTGGTAGTCGGAATTGTGGCGTAGACTATTTTCTAAGTGGGGAGAGAATCCAGAAATCGGAGGTGCAAGGGTACTTGGGAGTACTGGTACAGGATTCCCAAAACGCAAGTCGAATCAATAGTAAAGAAAGCAAACTCATTGCTAATATTTATTTCAAGAGGGCATGTAACAGGGATGTAATGCTGAGGCTCTATAAGGCGCAGCTGGTAAGGCCGCATTTGGAATATTGTGAGCAATTTCGGGCACCATATCTGAGGAAGGATGTGCTGGCTCTGGAGAGGGTCCAGAGGAGGTTTACAAGAATGATCCCAGGAATTAGTAGGTTAACCAATGATGAGCGTATGTCAGTACTGGGCCTGTACTCGCTGGAGTTTAGAAGATTGAGGAGGGACCTCATTGAAACATACAGAATTGTGAAAGGCTTGGTTAGAGTGGATGTGGAGAGGATTTTTCCACAAGTCGGAGAGACTAGGACAAGAGGTCATAGCCTCAGAATTAAAGGATCTTCTTTTAAGAAAGAAATGAGGAGAAATTTCTTTAGTCAGACGGTGGTGAATCTGTGGAATTCTTTGCCACAGAAAGCTATGGAGGCCATGTCAGTGGATATTTTTAAGGCAGAGATAAATAGATTCTTGATTAGTACAGGTGTCAGAGGTTATGCGGAGAAGGCAGGAGAATGGTGATAGGAGGGAGAGATAGATCAGCCATGAATGAATATTGGAGTAGACAATAGCTGAATGGCCTAATTCTACTCCTGTCACTTATGACCTTATGATGTCTCCATCTTAGTGTCACTGAACTTGGTGTGACTGAACAGACATATAACCCATAACACAGTAAAAACAATCAGCAGTCAAAATTCTAATCTCCCAATAATACTTTATTTTTGAATCCCATTTTATCTACCTCAAATTGTTCATTGGAGCCAACTGAAGCCAAGAGGTCTAAAGTTGCAAGTGCAGCTCCTGGATGTATTATGACTGCATCAGGAGAATGCAAGGAAGTCAGTGTGTTGAGTAGCTTTAATTCTGAGATGGATTTGGCTGGCAACACAGGTGGAGCTGAAACAGTGTGATAGCCCGGCCTACATAAGAAATAAAACCATTAACATTACCTTGCATTCATTCCGCAATTACTTTAGTACTAATAGAAATATAAAAACAATTATAATTTTGAGTATTTACAAGTTGCAGCTATTTTGTATGTAAATCATTCTTGTTAAAAAGTCCTGATCTTTTCTTCATATATCACCTTATTTTAAAGAACAAAATGTTGTTAAGTTTGCCACAATTTAAAATCATGATTTTCAAAGGTCATAAACAGCTGGGTGATTAGAGCAGATCTTCGATTTGCAGAGAGCAAGCATTCAAATTGTAAAAGTCTGTCAACAGCATATGCAATGTAAACTCTGAGATGACAGTCTTCTAAATACCTCAATTAACTCTATCTAGCAACAAGTAGAAATGTTTTTTAACACATCCAAAAGAAACTTTACATCTGCCTGTCATATGTTATCTTTAATTTATCTGAACATCTTGGACTGCTGTTGGAAAGACATTTTTAAATAATCAATAGGCTCATGATTTAAAAGCTTCCATTTCAGGTGCATCTCATTACAATATCAGTTACCAAATGTTTTTCATCTTGAAATAACTGAATCCAATTTTATTTTCTGTAAATGTAAGATGGGAATAATTAATGTATTTTGAAACTTCAATAAATATCCCTAATTGTGATTCAAATGAGAATCAGTAGGACTGAGAGAAAGTTTGAGGATAATAGGGTAGGTCATAAATCGATGCAACCTTTATATCTTGTACAGGTCGAACACCGATTTTCTGGCTCCCTCCGTTCCAGAGCCTTTCTGAATTATCCGTGTTTTCCGGAACAACAGAGGTCATGTGATAATGAAATGTCAATACATCTCTGTCCCGCTAATTATATCCCTCCTGTGTCTCTAAAGCATCATAGTGCCAGAAACTTAAATAAAATAAATATAAAATGTAAATGGAATGACCTGCTGACCCATCTCCAGCTCCCATCATCTCCCTGGCCATTTAGAGCTCTGGCATCAAACCCACCTCCGACTTGCAAAGTGCACCAGCGAGTACTTCTTCACGTTCCGGTGACAGCTGTTGGTGCAGGTCACATCGTTGCCCCTGGGCACAGCGCTTTCTTCTAACCTCACCTCCATTCCCCTCCCTCAACACCCCCTCATATCCCCCCACACCCCTGCCCCCTTGTCTCCCCCCAACTGCCTTCTCCTTCCCCCACCACCGCTGCTGCCTCCTCCTTCTCCCCCACAGTCGCCAACATACTGCACCATGGAAGTTACAGGTGAGAGGATAGGGACATACTAAAGAAAGCGTTGTCCCGAGGGGCAACAGCATGAGCCTCAACCACAGCGTGTGAACCAGTGAAGAAGGGCTGGTGCACACTAGTTTTAAAGTGAAACAACTCAAAGTGCTTGAGTATCTCAGCCGACTGAATCAGTCTGAGGAATGTTCCCAGTGTCACCTATCCGTGTTCTCCAGAGATTACTCCAGCACTTTTGTGTCCTCTCAGTGGGTGCAGAAGGGCTCGCTGGTGCTTCTTGCGAGTCAGGAGTGGGGTCGGAAACTGGGGCTCTAAGCGGCCGGTGAGACGATGGGTACCAGTATGGTTTGGCAGGTCCGTCCACTATATTCAACATCTGTTATAAGGAGATCGTTAAAATGAGGGTTTACTGCATTGTTGTTGAGAAACAGTTAGGAGAGAAGATTGAGAGCATAGTTGGTTATTTCACGACAGAGTGACATGATCGGAAAGAGCGCTCGCCATTCACAAGGCCATCTGTGGCCTCCCAGGGAATTTCAACTGATCTCTCATAATTGTGTCTAGTTTATTGTTGTGTGCAGACCATTAGTGCCGGAAAATCAATGTTCAACCTGTACCTTGTAGATGTTGAATCACTCTGACGCAAAAGTCCTAAAAATCTGAGTCAGTATATATTACATCGGATTTTCCTTGCAGGAAATTTTGCAATTATGAAATTTTGATTTCATAGGGGTATCATTCTCTCCATTAGAAATAACAATTCAAAAATATGACATTGGCATGCCTACATTTAAGGTATCACAACATACACTTCTTCAAGTTTTAAATGAAAGGTAGATTTTCTCTATTTTATTCCTTGGAATCGGAAATAGCAAGATTGTTGGGTATTCACTGTCTCAATTGCACCCCAATATTTCTCAAGGGGACAAATTTCTTTGGTGTAAATAGATTAACAGTTTTAATACATGCTGGGTCAACCCTAATAAGGAAATAACCTGAGGACTTCTGAGTGCATCAAAGAGCACACTGCCTTAAAGTTGTTTCAGTAGCAAGACTTGAGACAGCAACCTCCATGGATTAGAAAATAAATGCCAGGTACATCCAAAGATGTGAAAAGGGCACATTTTTTAAAATAAAACAAAAAAAATCTTTAACCCCGATTCTGAAGTCAGAAATGATGCTGTTGCAATGTGCCTGCTCTGCTCATTTGGTGATGACACAGGAACAGTACCACTTGACTAGAATCAGGATCTTATTTGCATTCATGTCTCAAAAGGTATTATATCTATTAAGTGTTGACAGAACAATCAATCACAGTACTTGTAATGCAAATTTGCTGCCTCTAAAGTATAAAACAAATGGGAACTTTATTTCTTAAATAAATAAATATATGACTTAATTTTATTTCACTTGACGAAAAATTATTGCAATTTTTATAATGCTCTGTATGCATTGTTCATTGGTCATTTAGAAACCAATTTAGGACTACCAAGTAGTTAAATAAAAAATGGATACAAAAATTTCAATTAAAAAAAACTAAATAAATTGACAAAGACATATTGCTGAGCTGAACTGGTCGGATACTCCAATGACAGAGAACTAGGCTGCATGAATGTCCACCGGGTGGCGCCGTCAGCAATTGCAGCCTCACCAACGGTCTGTCTGTCTTTTTGTCTTTTTTGTTATTTTTTGTGTTTTAAAAAGTTTGTGTTAATATTCTCTGGTTTGTCTTATGTGGGGGAAGGGGTCCGGGGAAACTTTTTTTCAATCTCTTACCTTGCCAGAGATGCGATTGTTTTCCGGATCGTACCTCCGGTCGCTCTGCAGCCTATCATGGAGCTCGTGGCCTTGCTCGAGACTGCCTTTGAGCCCCACCACGGGGCCGTGGACTTACCATCGGAGCCTACGATCCCTTGCCTGGGACCGATACACCAACTGCGGCCTGCGGACTTCAACAACGAGGAGCTCGCAGTCTCGGGTAGAGACTGATCGGGAAGCTCAAAGTCGCAGGAGGTTCGACTAGCCCCGACCCGGGGTCTGATCGCCCACAACGTAGAGCTGAGATCCTCCCGATGCGGGAGCTTGATCACCCCGATGCGGAGGGCCAGATCGCCGGCTATGGGAGCCAAGATCGCCCCGACAATGGAAGGCTCGAGGCCCCCGACCGCGGGAGGACAAAGAAGGAAAGATTAACTTTTTTTGCCTTCCATCACAGTGAGGAATGTGGAGGAGTCACTGTGGTGGATGTTTATGTTAGAATGTATTTTGTGTGTCTTTTTGCTTTTTATTGGTATGACTGTATGGCAAATCAAATTCCTCGTATGTTGCAAAACATACTTGGCTAATAATGTATGATTATGATTATTATGGATATGATTATGATGAATCACATCGTAAGATCTGATTCCCAACCTGAATCAACAGTCAAACTTAAAATTCTGACACTGGAAGTACATTGTCAAATGAACATCAAATACCTGCTACAAAAGGTGCATACTATCATGTGATAGTTTAACATAAAATCCAGGAGAGCTTACAAATGTCTCACAATATAAAGTACCCGTAGACTTCTGCAGGCTAATTATCGATGTCTCATAACTGGGATGACTGTAACATTGGTTAAAAACACAACGACATTCCAATACATTTGACAAATTCAGCTGACAAAAGGCCATCGAATCCTCTATAGAGCAAATGCTGGAGAACAATGAGAACTTTGGTTTTGTTTTCAATTGAACATTTTGTGGCTTATCAATAGTATGGACACATTCCAAGGCTATTCCTACTGGGCGAGTACCTTTTTCTGGCCAGAGCTGGAGTACCCCAAGGTGAGGGAAGGGAAATCTCATGTGTCAAGCAAGGCGGAATCTGTTCACAAAACTACAGACAAAAAAAGCAAATGCCATTGGACAAGGATTGTTAGAAGAAATAAGCACAATGATTGTTAGTACAATTACTATTAACATCGCTGATTAGTTCAGGAATACAGTGTCCTCCATAATGTTCGAGACAAAGACCTATCGTTTATTTATTTGCCTCTGTACTCCACAATTTGAGATTTGTAATAGAAAAAAATCACATGTGGTTAAAGTGCACATTGTCAGATTTTGATAAAGGCAATTTTTATACATTTTGGTTTCACCTTGTAGAAATTACAGCTGTGTTTATACATAGTCCCCCCATTTCAGGGCACCATAATGTTTGGGACATATGGCTTCACAGGCGTTTGTAATTGCTCAGGTGTTTAATTGCCTCCTTAATGCAGGTATAAGAGAGCTCTCAGCACCTAGTCTTTCCTCCAGTCTTTCCATCACCTTTGGAAACTTTTATTGCTGTTTATCAAGGAGGACCAAAGTTGTGCCAATGAAAGTCAAAGAAGCCATTATGAGACTGAGAAACAAGAATAAAATTGTTAGAGACATCAGCCAAACCTTAGGCTTATCAAAATCAACTGTTTGGAACATCATTAAGAAGAAAGAGAGCACTGGTGAGCTGACTAATCACAAAGGGACTGGCAGGCCAAGGAAGACTTCCACAGCTGATGACAGAAGAATTCTCTCTATAATAAAGAAAAATCCCCAAACACCTGCCCGACAGATCAGAAACACTCCTCAGGTGTGGATTTGTCAATGACCACTATCCGCAGAAGACATAATGAACAAAAATACAGAGGCTACACTGCAAGATGCAAACCACTGGTTAGCCGCAAAAATAGGATGGCCAGGTGACAGTTTTCCAAGAAGTACTTAAAACAACCACAGTTCTGGAAAAAGGTCTTGTGGACAGGTGAGATGAAGATTAACATACCATAATGATGGCAAGAGCAAAGTATGGAGGAGAGAAGGAACTGCTCAAGATCCAAAGCATACCACCTCATCTGTGAAACACGGTGGTGTGGGTGTTATGGCCTTGGCATGTATGGCTGCTGAAGGTACTGGCTCACTTATATTCATAGATGATACAACTGCTTATGGTAATAGCATAATGAATTTGGAAGTGTATGGACACATCCTATCTGCTCAAGTGCAAACTAATGCCTTAAAACTCATTGGCTGACGGTTAATTCTACAACAAGATAATGATCCCAAACATACTGCTAAAGCAACAAAGGAGATTTTCAAAGCTAAAATATGGTCAATTCTTGATTGGCCAAGTCAATCACCCGATCTGAACCCATTGAGCATGCCTTTTATATACTGAAGAGAAAACTGAAGGGGACTAGCCTCCAAAACAAGCATAACCTAAAGATGGCTGCAATGCAGGCCTGGCAGAGCATCACCAGAGAAGACACCCAGCATCTGGTGATGTCCATGAATCGCAGACTTCAAGCACTCATTGCATGCAAAGGATATGCAACAAAATACTAAACATGACTACTTTCATTTACAAGACATTGCTGTGTCCCAAACATTATGGTTCTCTGAAATGGGGGGACTATGTATAAACACTGCTGTCATTTCTACGTGGTGAAACCAAAATGTGTAAAAATGGCCTTTATTAAAATCTGACAATGTGCTTTTTAACCACATGTGATTATTTCTATTACAAATCTCAAATTGTGGAGTACGGAGGCAAATAAATAAATGATGGGTCTTTGTCCCAAACATTATGGAGGGAACTGTATAACATGCAAAGCAGCAGAAAAACAGCAGTTTAAAGGCCAGAACTGGTGGGCAAAAAGAGGGGAAAGTTGTAGAAAGGTAAGGAACAAAATAAGTTTCAAAATGTTGATGAGATTTATGAAAGAACTCTAAGTTCACATAAATATTTGCAGATACATTCCTGTACTAAAAGTGCCTCAATCTCATTTTATTTTATTATCAATGGTTTTAAATACAATTATTCTTGACAGTTTGATATTTAGAGTGGACTTTTATTTTAAAATGAAACCATATATTTCAAAGCTCCCTCCATGGATGCTGCCTGATCTGCTGACCCGGCAGTTGGTTTTTTTGCTCAAGATTTCAGCATCTATAATCTCTCGTGTCTATCTTCAAAACTAGTTTTCACTAGCTTTTTAAATGTGAACATTTGATTCACTTGTAGTAGCAAATAAAGATACAAATTATACCAGGCCATACTTAAATTTGCAAATCTTCTACAACAGTATAACTACGAAGTCATAATTAATAACGTACTAAATTGTCACTTCACATTTAATTTAAAAAATATCAAAACAGTGCAGGTGGTGGAAAGCCAAAATTAAAATGGGATTTTTTTGGGGGGTTATAACAAAGAAGATATTGACGCTAAATATTAAACAGGGTAGCAGCTTCCTTCATATTTAATCATATGGAGCAATTTGCAATGGAAAAAATCATTACAATGTACAGGATATCAAGATCATGCAAGTGTTGACACTTGGTCAACAAACACGCTCTTACAATTATGTTCATGGGCAACCAAAACAAACTTCCATTATATTCAAGTCCAATGAATGGAACCTTCTCCGTTTGACCCACATTCCTTGTAGCATTTGGTTCCACTGTACTATGCTAGACAATTTATTTCATCCTGGACATAAGCTCAGCGAGCATCTCCAATTGTCATCTAAAAGGTTGTAGTGATAACTGAGCAGCATCCTGGACCAATTTAAAGGGCAACTAAAGGCTCTGTCCCACGGGTTTGCGGT
Organism: Malacoraja senta; assembly: GCA_038087875.1. Lineage (NCBI taxonomy): Eukaryota > Metazoa > Chordata > Chondrichthyes > Rajiformes > Rajidae > Malacoraja > Malacoraja senta. The sequence goes on from JAXLNO010004246.1 coordinate 662,489, forward strand.
CGTTGGCGGCGAAGCGCGGCGTCGCCGGAAGAGGGGACCGCACGGCAACCACGAGAGCGCCGCACGGATGCTGCGCGGGGGGGCCAAGTACGGCCGGTTCCACGAGCTTGCTGTTTCGGCTTTCGGATCGCGGGGCTGTGGCGCACACGTACCTCACTGGCGGCGGCTGTGGCGGCGGCCGTGCCGCACACGTACCTCACTGGCGCCGGCTGTGGTGGCGGTTGTGGCGCACACGTACCTCACTGGCAGCGGCTGCGGCGGCGACTGTGCCGCACACGTGCCTCACTGGCGGAGGCTGTGGTGGTGAAATTTGGACTCGCGGCGCTCGTGCCGCACTCGTGCCACGCTGGCGGCGGCTGTGCGGTAAGAACATTGTTTTGGACAGTGTTGGGTTTTTTTTAGCACCGTGCGGTGTTGGGAACAATGCCGCACGGCCACGGAATTGTGCATTTGACCGAGTGCGCAGTCTGTGGCGGCCCAGGAGCGGTAGATTCTTCCTGTTTCGCCGCCAATGACCGCAGACTCGTGAGACAGGCCTTTAAATATGAGTCTGGAGTGACATATATATATCAGACCAGTTAGGAATGGCATTTTCTGAATATCAGTGATTTAAAACCTGCAGAGTTTTTAAATGACAGCCATCATTACTCATAATAATCCAAAAGTAATTAATCAATTAATTAACTAAATTCACAAACTTCCATGCAGAGCTTTTAATTTAAGTCTCAAGATTATTAGACCAAGTCTTTCAATTCCCCATCCAGCAAAATAACAATATTACAAAATCCTAAAATCTATAAATGTGTCATTATATCATACTTGAAATATTTTATCCAAAATAGATTTGAAACTGACTGGCTTGTAACTTCTTGGTCAGCTCTACACCTCTTTTTCAAAAACAGAATTTTCAGAAAAATACTTCAAAAGCAATGTGGCTTAAACCCAACAAGAAGTGTATATGTACATATGTGCGCATTGCCATGGGTGTGTATGTCTAGACATGGCTGTGCTAAATATAATAATCAATTGAATTAAGAAATATAAAAAAACAAAAATAGAAGTGATTACTTTCCATAAACATCTTTGTTACATCCAGATTATTGTTGAGGGAGGAAAAAAACCCCAAAACAAAACAAGACTCAATAAATCATTGGGCCTCTGTAATATGCACTTACTGCAAGGCGCCACTAATTTGGTAAGCAAGTGTCCTTGACAACTCTATCAAAAAAAAAAACTGTTTTGGAAAAGCTTTACGAATAAAATAGATAAATCCACAAACTTCATTCGAAAAAAGCATTTTCCCCCCAAAAAACTTTGAATACAAACTCTAATAGTTTACATAGATACATAGATACATAGAAAATAGGTGCAGGAGTAGGCCATTCGGCCCTTCGAGCCTGCACCGCCATTCAATACGATCATGGCTGATCATCCAACTCAGTATCCCGTACCTGCCTTCTCTCCATACCCCCTGATCCCTTTAGCCACAAGGGCCACATCTAATTCCCTCTTAAATATAGCCAATGAACTGGCCTCAACTACCCTCTGTGGCAGAGAGTTCCAGAGATTCACCACTCTCTGTGTGAAAAAGTTTTTCCTCATCTCGGTCTTAAAGGATTTTCCCCTTATCCTTAAGCTGTGACCCCTTGTCCTGGACTTCCCCAACATCGGGAACAATCTTCCTGCATCTAGCCTGTCCAACCCCATAAGAATTTTGTACGTTTCTATAAGATCCCCTCTCAATCTCCTAAATTCTAGCGAGTATAAGCCAAGTCTATCCAGTCTTTCTTCATATGAAAGTCCTGACATCCCAGGAATCAGTCTGGTGAACCTTCTCTGCACTCCCTCTATGGCTATAATGTCCTTCCTCAGATTTGGAGACCAAAACTGTACGCAATACTCCAGGTGTGGTCTCACCAAGACCCTGTACAACTGCAGTAGAACCTCCCTGCTCCTATACTCAAATCCTCTTGCTATGAAGGCCAACATACCATTCGCTTTCTTCACTGCCTGCTGCACCTGCATGCCTACTTTCAATGACTGGTGTACCATGACACCCAGGTCTCGCTGCATCTCCCCATTTCCTAATCGGCCACCATTTAGATAATAGTCTGCCTTCCCGTTTTTGCTACCAAAGTGGATAACCTCACATTTATCCACATTATACTGCATCTGCCAAACATTTGCCCACTCACCCAGCCTATCTAAGTCACCTTGCAGTCTCCTAGCATCCTCCTCACAGCTAACACTGCCCCCCAGCTTAGTGTCATCCGCAAACTTGGAGATGTTGCTTTCAATTCCCTCGTCCAGATCATTAATATAAATTGTAAATAGCTGGGGTCCCAGCACTGAGCCTTGCGGTACCCCACTAGTCACTGCCTTACAATTGCCTTAAGCAAAACAATGCATCTTGTAGGAAATACTTGGTTTCTAAAACAAAATCAATCAACTCTTCATTATTATTCAGTCGATACAGAAATGTTTACAGGAAGACAAATAAATTGAGAAGTGAAATAGCAGAGTTTTAAAAAATTACTTTCGCTTGTTCTCGTAAAGAACAAGTTGAGGAAAAATATGCTAGTGACTATATTAACTTTAGTATGATTGCATGTTGAAGTTTAGAGGCACATATTATTTACGCTTAACTCTATTGTGGCTCAAAATGCTGGAGTAACTCAGCAGTACGGGCAGCATCTCTGGAGAGAAGGAATGGGTGATGTTTCTGGTCGAGACCCCTCTTCAGACTGAGAGTCAGGGCAGGGGGAGATACAGAGATAAGGAAGTGTAAGGTGTGAGAACGAGACAACAAAGGGGGGGGAGATCAAGGGAAATGCAGAATAGATCATTGTTAGCTAGGCGAAGGTAACAACAAAGCAAACAGAGATAAAAATGTAATCAGGGACAGTCAGACTAGTCAACCTGGACAGACAGTCAGGGACAAGACTGCACTTGGTCTCACCGATATATAAGAGAGGCCAAGCGCAGGCTCAGCGATCGTTTCGGTGTACACCTCCGCTCAGTCCGCTAAAACCTACCTGATCTCCCGGTTGCTAAACACTTTAACCACCCCTCCCATTCCCACATTGACCTTTCTGTCCTGGGCCTCCTCCACTGTCAGAATGAGGCCCAGCGCAAATTGGAGGAACAGCACCTCATATTTTGCTTGGGTAGCTTACACCCCAGTGGTGTGAATATTGACTTCTCCAACTTCAAGTAACCCTTCCTTTCCCTCTCTCTCTCTCTCCATTCCTCCCCCTTCCCAGTTCTCTGACCAGTCTGACTGTCCCTGATTACATTTTATCTGTTTGCTTTGTTGTTGCCTTCTCCGAGCTAACAATGATCTATTCTACGTTTTCCTTGACCTCCACCCCCTTTGTTGTCTCGTTCTCACAACTTACACTTCCTTATTTCTGTATCTTCCCCTCCCCTAAATCTCAGTCTGAAGGGTCTCGACCCGAAAAGTCACCCATTCCTTCTCTCCAGAGATGTTGCCTGTCCAGCTGAGTTACTCCAGCATTTTGTGTCTATCTTCGGTTTAAACCAGCATCTGCAGTTCCCTCCTACATTCCTATCCATTGTGGCACACATTAACACAGGTAAATCACAATTGTGGGCTTACATCTAAATTAATTTTCACCTTGTTCTTATTAAATACCAGCATTTAAAAAATTTAAAAATAACCTAGTGTGAAAACTTGATAAAATTTAACTTTTCAGAAACTTTTGCTAAAATTCTGTTATTCTTATAAAAATTAGTTTCTAATTAAAAATAGTTAAACCGATGAAGTCCCTACCTGTCAAAAGAATCCGTGGCCATTTTGTAGAGGCAACAGAAAAGTTTACTACAATGTTTCAGTGTGGGACCAACTGAATCCAACAATGCATCATCTTCAAGTATGTTTTGAAATGGTTGGATATTTGAAGGGTAGGAGATTGTTGAACATATTTGTCGCATATTTGAGAAGCAACCAAGCAAACGCACAGCATCTGCAAGTTTTTCATACTGAATTTCAGTTTTAAAGAAATGTGAATTAGCAGGTTCATAACGCATTGCTGCTGTCAGTGTACAAATGACTGTATACACTAGTTCGAAGACTTGGTTTGAGTTCACCTTTTCCCATACTCCTTTGGGTTGATTAATCAAAGATCGTTCCATTGCAACTAACAGTGATGTGACATAAACAAATCCCCCAACTTTTCGGAACACTGTTCGTGTGCGGTGACTTTCTCTCAGCACAGTAAGGAGAGCCTGTGGAGATAATATGCATTTCAAGACAGTGTAAATTGATGGAAATATAGAGTAAATCTCTAGTAACACCATTAATCTGGTTAGGATTCATAAAACAGATTTACCAAGACTTCTACAAGTTCAGAAAAATCCGTGGGATCGCTTGTTACCTCCAACTATTTAAAAGTTGATATTCGCCCTGTGATAGCCTCAAGTCTCAATGGTAACTAGGGTTATTGATCAAATGTACCTGCTGTTATTTCGATTTTACAGTTGACAAGATATAGAGTTGAAAAGGACATTATGAAGAGTAAGTATTTTGCAGAGTTTTTAAATAATGACAGCAATGTAAAAGTGAACCTAAAATATGAATATAATACTTACCATTAGAATATCAGTTTTGAGCTGTAGCTCTGCAGGTGGGGCTGTGTGCATCAGTCCTAATAAAGTACCCATATCATCATCACCACTCGGGGATAAAATTAACTGTTGGATAATCATCAGTGCAGGTTCTCGGCACTGAGGATACTTCACTATATTATGAACACATCGTGCTCCTCCAAACTCTCGGAAAACACCTTAAATAACACATGGAACAAAGATCGATGTTAAAACTTTTCACACCATTCCTACTATTATTCCCATTTCCACAAACCTTTTTCTTCAGGTATCATTTTCAGCATCCAGCAAACAATTAACAGAATGACAAATTCATACATCTATAAATGGTTTGTTAGATCTCATGCTAAATAACTCTCTATGTGAAGTTCAAAATCTAAGAATTCAAAAATGTAAAGTGATCACTACCACTGCAGCCTCATCATTTCAAAGTAGCTCTATCTTCATTTAAAACATCTGGAAAACGTTTATTTTGTTGCAAGATATTCATGGTGGGCTGATCCAGAAGATTAAGATGCATGGGTCCCATGGTGACTTTGTAGTTGGGTTCAAAACTGGATGACCAATAGAGGATAGAGGGCAGTGGTGGGAGAGTGGTATTCTGGCTGGAGTCCATGACCAGTGGTATTTCTCAGGCACCTGTGCCTGGATCTTTGTTGTTTGTGTATTAGTTTTTAGTCAAATTTACTGTCATATGCACAAGTACGGTAAAGTACTTTTCAGTTTGCAAATAACAAAGATTGGTGGAGTTGTGGACAGTGAAGAGGAACTGTCTAAGGATATTGCGGGATATAGATCATTTACAGATATTGGCAGAGAAATGGCAAATAAGAGTTTTAATCTGGGCAAGGATGAGATACTGCACTTCGAGAAGTCAAATGTAAAATAACTCCTAATAGCATTGATGTACAGAGGGATCTTGGGGTCCAAGTCCATAGCTCCCTCAAATTAGCAACACGAGTAGATAAAGTGGTAAACAAGGTTTATGGTATGCCTACCTTTATCGGTTGGGACATTGAGCATAAAAGTCAGGAAGTCATGTTGCAGCTTTATAAAACTTTGGTTAGGACACATTTAGAGTGTTGTGTGCAGTTCGAGTCACCCCATTACAGGAAGGATGTCAAGGCTTTGGAGAGGGTGCTGAAGAGATTTATCAGGATGCTGCTTGGACTAGGGAGTATTTGCTACAGGAAACATTGGACAAACTTGGATTGTTTTCTTTGTTTTGCACAACCCACGCTAAGGTCTGAACAACACCACACATACTAGTCTAAACATCCATGTAGTGTAGTGATTGTGTATGAATGTAACACACTAGGGCTTCAATGGGTGATTCAAAGTTCCCTTGCAAATCATTTATATCTTAACTTGGGTATATTCACTGCACACAGAATAAAAGTTTAGATTTTACTTTCCCCCATCAGTATATGAATACCTTCATCAGAAGGATTACGCAATTCAAGGATGTTAACTGTACTTGCTGGCCTCATTAATTAGGTATGTTACAAAACTTACCTTCAGCGGCGCTGCAGATCTGTCGCTGCCCGTGTGCGCGACTTTGGCGCCTTTGAGAGGGGGGCGGGTTTAAAATGCCTTGTTTCTCCAGCCTATTCAAATCGATTTCTGTCAGGCTGTTTAGCTGCTAAAGAATAATCGCTTCGACTGCTGTTTTATTAAGTTTCTTTTAAACTGCACTGGATATTTTACGAACAGGAGTAAATTAAAAATAATCTTCTAAAGCCATCAACACCGACAATGGGGACGGATTTCATGTACGGGACAGGTAAAGGAAAGCCGTTTATTTTATATATAAACTTGCTTCTAAGGATGCCTTTAATCAAAATTTCACATTGCGAAAATGTCAATATGTAAATATACGAACCGGCAGTATTTTTCCTGCCGATATGAGGTTTAAATTCACTGCAAATGCAACGTTCCAAACCAGCACGTTCCACAAAATCCCACTCGCAAGATGATTTAAATGGCCATTAATTTACAGGAATTAAACACTAAATTCCTTCCATTTGGCCTATAAATTCATGACAATGAGATTTAAAAATCATGTTATATTGTGAATTATTGTGTGAATGTTATTTGAACACTTAGGCTATTTAAAAATGTTAACTGTTTCTTAGGAAATGGATAGATGTTTAGATCTAGTAATTGAATTTTGTAATTAGCTACAATTGGGTAACTAACTAATTATATGCTTTAATTTCAAGTCATCCAAGTAAGATTGTTTCATATTTGTTTCAGAATGCTTCAATCTATAATAACTGAAAATTACATTCAGTTCTCTTAATTTTTAAGAAAGTTATGGGCTTTTGACTGTCCTTGATCACAGCTTTTGAGTTAAGTCAATGGAAAAGCAATAGGCAACAAGATGCTAATTACAGAGTATGAAAATGGCCATAACTTTTTTAATACTGAAGATATGAAAGTGAATTAGGTGTCAAATTAAACTTCTTTTTATGCTTTATCTGATGGGATAAATTGCAGACTTGATTTTTAAAATCTCAAAATTTTGTAACATTGCTACATTAATGTAGGTATGTTACAAAACTTACCTTCAGTCGCGCTGTAATTCTGCCACTGGCCGTGTGCGCGATTTTGGCGCCTTTAAGGGGGGGCGGGGTTAAAACGCGGGTTTCTCCTCCCTTGTCCTGGTTAATATTTTGTTGGAGTACAAGCCTTGGCTGACAAATCGTTCCTAGCGGCGTTTTGTGAATTTTTTATTTTTATTAAATCGTCAATGTCAGCGCTGGAGTAATTTTAAAAGCAGCTCCTGAAGCGTCAACGCCGATAACGGGGACGGATTTCACACACAGGACAGGTAAACGAAAGTGGTTTCTTTAAATGTATAAAAGTGCTTCTTAAGAAGCCTTTAATTCACATTTTTTCATGCGACACGGTGATTTTATTCCCCGAATTAACGGCAGTATTTCTCATGCCAATACGGGGTTAAATTCACCGCAAATCAACGTTCCAAAAGATCGCGTTCCAGAAATCCTCACTCACAAGATGATTTAAATGCCCATTAATTTACAGGTATTAAACATTCAATTCCTTCCATTTGGCCTGTAAATTCATGAAAATGAGATTTAAAAATTATGTTATATTGTGAATTATTGTGTGAATGTTATTTGGACACTTAGGCTATTTAAAAATGTTAATCTATTCTTAAGAAATTGATAGATGTTTAGATCTAGTAATTGAATTTTGTAATTAGCTACAATTAGGTAACTAACTAATTATATGCTTTACTTTCATGTCTTCGAAGTAAGATTGTTTCATATTTGTTTCAGAATGCTTCAATCTATAATAACTGAAAATTTCTTTCAGTTATCATAATTTTTAAGAAAGTTATGGGCTTTTAACTGTCCTCGATCACAGCTTTTGTGTTAAGTCAATGGAAAAGCAATAGGGAACTAGATGCTAATTTCTGAGTATGATAATGGCCATAACTTTTTTAATAGTGAAGATATGAAAGTGAATTAAGTGTCAAATTAAACTTCTTTTTATGCTTTATCTGATGGGATAAATTGCAGACTTTATTTTTAAAATCTCAAAATTTTGTAACATTGCTAATTAATGATGCCCATATCGAAAAATGAACATAAAGGGGAGTTAGGACCATACTCTTGGGTACAGATATATAATTCCAATGCAAAAATCTATTAAATTAAGTATTTTCTTCAAATAACTGTTTTAGAACATTAATTAAAAGATCTTCTAATTACCTGCATTTGTGTTTGATCCTTGCAACAGTACTGTCAGGTCCTCCATTACTAATAGGGCAAGCTGATTCCGGTCCTCCAATGAGCAATTTGCTTTAGAATCTGTTTTAGTAAACAAAATTCAGAGTTAAAACCAGCAAGTTCACATCATTATTAGAGGCTCCGATAAATTCTATGGCATCACCAAATCGATGTTACCAAGATACGTCAATATTGTGGACAAATGGAAATATTAAACTAAATTTTATCAATATGAATATTGATTAATAGCTAGATGGGAGATAGAATATAAAATATATTTCAAGGACAATATCTATTGGAATAAAATACAATCTAACACCGCACCACATAAAATAGCAAGGACGAGTGGTGGATCAAAGGACAAGGACATATAAACGACCAACAAGATACAAAAAAATTAATTCAGGGGAAAAAAATGAATGATGTGAGAAAATGATACTTAATATCAAAACAAATTGCAAGGGCTTTTATGGATAAATAAAAAGGAATACAGTAATGAGGGCATGTGTGAGACCCCCGAGAGAGCAAGTCCAAGGAATTAACACTGAGTTACAAGGAAATGGCATATAAGCTCAATCAATAATTGCATATACCTGATGAATTAGTTTCAAATACTATGTAGAAATTGCAATGATTATTATCAGAAACAACAAGATATTAGAAAAAAAAATGGTAGTGAAGGCAGACAAGTTGCCAAGACCTGATAGTCTGTACACAATGGTTTTAAAGGTAGCAACAGCAGGGTTAGTGGAGCCATTGATTGAGGTTTTAACAAAACTCAAATTCTGGAAAGGTACCAGTAAACATAGACATAGAAAATAGGTGCAGGAGTAGGCCATTCGGCCCTTCGAGTCAGCACCGCCATTCAATATGATTATGGCTGATTGTCCAAAATCAGTACCCCGTTCCGTCTTTTTCCCCATATCCCTTGATTCCCTTAGCCCTAAGAGCCAAATCTAACTCTCTCTTGAAAACATCCAGCGGATTGGCCTCCACTGCCTTCTGTGGCAGAAAAATCCACAGATTTACTGAAAGTAAACATGCAGGTAGAGCAGGCAGTCAAGAAAGCTAATGCCATGTTGGCCTTCATAATGAGAGGATTTGAGTATAGGAGTAAAGAGGTCCTTCTGCAGTTGTACAGGGCCCTGGTGAGACCACATCTGGAGTATTGTGTGCAGTTTTGGTCTCATAATTTGAGGAAGGACATCCTTGCTATTGAGGCAGTGCAACGTAGGTTCACGAGGTTAATCCCCGGGATGGCGGGACTGTCATATGAGGAAAGATTGGAAAGAATGGGCTTGTATTCACAGGAATTTAAAAGGATGAGAGGATATCTTATAGAAACGTATAAAATTATAAAAGTTACTGGACAAGCAGGAAAAAATTTCCCAATGTTGGGGGAGTCCAGAACCAGGGGCCATAGTCTAAGAGGAAGGGGGGGGCACTTAAAACTGAGATGAGAAAAAACATTTTCACCCAGAGACTTGTGAATTTGTGGAATTCTCTGCCACAGAAGGTAGTGGAGGCCAATTCACTGGATGAATTTAAAAGAGATTTAGATAGAGCTCTAGGAGCTAGGCCATTCGGGATATGGGGAGAAGGCAGGCACAGTTACTGATTGTGGATGATCAGCCATGATCACAATGAATGGTGGTGCAGGCTTGAAGGGCCAAATGGTCTCCTCCTGCACCTATTTTCTATGTTTCTATTTACAACTCTCTGGGTGACAAAAATTTTCCTCATCTCAGTCCTAAATAGCCTGCCCCTTATACTTAAACTGGTTCTGGACTCCCCCCAACATCGGGAACATTTTTCCTGCATCTTCCCTGTCCAATCCTCTAAGAATTGTATATGTTTCTGTAAGATCCCCTCTTATCCTTCTAAATTCCAACGAATACAAACCCAGTCAACCCATTCTATCATCATACGTCATTGGTAAAATGTGACTTCATTGTTCCAGAAGGAAGGAAAACAAAAAGTGGATAACTATAGGCAGATTCTCTCAACGTTTGTTGGCAAGATCGCTGGAGTCCATAATCTAGAAGGAAATAGCTTATCTTTTATATAATGTAAATATAATGTAAATAAACAGTCAACATGATCTTATGAAAAATAAGTTATATTTGAAAAAATGTTAGATTCTTTGAGGATGTAACAAGCAGGGAAGTTCTCTTCCCCACAGAAGGGAACTTAAAGATATAGTCTATATATTGATATCCAGAAGGTATTGATCACATAAAAGTCTGATGCACAGGATAAGACTACATCATGGACTGAAGATTGGTAATCACATTGAAAACAGTGTGGGAATAAAGGGGTCTTTATCAGGCTGGAAGGATGTTAACTTGTGGAGCATATATAGGATATATATGTGGATATATACGTGATATATATATATATAGGATATATATTGTGGAGCATATCTGTGGATATAAAGGAGAATATCTTGGCATTCAATTACTTACGACGCATTATAGCCTGGGGGTGGTGGTGAGAAGAAGTGAGGGCATCAATAAGGTGTCCACGTTTGCCAATGACACAAAAAAGCATATCATTCAGTATATTAGGATTGAATCAGTGGAAGAAAACTTGGCAAATGGAGTATTTTGTGGCAAAGTGTGAGGTTATACACCATGATGAGAGTAACTTAAATTCCAACTATTATCCAAAAGCATAAAATTTTGCAGATGGGTGGGAACCAGTGTAGTAGATTAGAAATTGGAGGGACTGATGGGAAGGTAGAGGTAAGAATCAAAAAGACTCAAAGGAAGGAGAGGCAGGGAGAGGTGAAAGAATATAGTGACGCTGATGGGGTGAAGAGTGCTTATTTCAATGTACGGAGTATTGTGGAGAAAGCAGATGAACTCAGAGCCCAGATCAGTCCTTGGGACTATGCTGTTGTGGCAATTGCAGAAATGTGGTTACGAGAGAGACACGACTGACAATTTCTGGGGTACCAATGGTTTAGACATGTTTGAGAGGGAGGATAAGGAGGTGTAATTGTGCTATTAATCAGGCAAACTGTCACAGCAGCACTCAGAGAGGACATACTGGAGGGTTTGTCCAATGTGGGAAGAGCTCGGAAACAAGAAAAGCGTATACACTCCAATGGGATTGCACAATAGGCTTTTCAAAGAGCAAGCGAGAGATAGAAGGAACAGATATATCGACAGATTACCAAAGGATGCCAAAGCAACAGGGTTGTCTTAGTGGGGGACTTTAACTTCTCCAATATTGGGTAGGGTTTGCTCAGTGCGAAAGACTTAGAAGAGACAGAATTTTAGGTGAATTCAAGAGGGTTTCTTGAAACAGTATGTAGATAGTCCAACGTGAGAAAGGATGGACCTTTTATTGTGAATTAAGCCTGGCCAGGTGACCAGTGTTTCAGTAGAAGAGCATTTTGGAGATAGTGATCACAACTCCATAAGTTTTAAGATCGTTTTGAATAGGAGAAGAGTGGACCTTGCGGGAGAGTACTAAATTGGAGAAAGGCAAATTACAACTTTATTAGGCAGGAGCTTGGCAGGGCATACAGGAAACAATTATTTTTGGGCAAGTCTACATCTGACATGTGGGAGTTATTTAAAGACCAGTTGATCAAAGTTCTAAAATGCGTGTGCCAATGAGGATGAGGGATAAGGATAGCAAAGTAATGGAACCTTGGGTTGCCCAAAGACATAATAAATTTAGTCAAAAAGAAAAGGAAGTGCATGCAAAGTTTAAGAGGATGGAGTCAGACAGATCCTTTGAGGAATATAAAGCAGGGTTCGAAATTAGCGGTTGCCCGGGTGCCACTGACCACTCAAAACGCCGCCGGGCAACCTAAACACCGAGTCATTTTGCCCGGCTTGGCAACCAGATACTGGTTTGTACCGAAGATAGACATAAAAAACTGGAGTAACTCCGTGGGTCAGGCAGCATCTCTGGAGAAAAGGAACGTGACGTTTCGTGTCGGCGGCGGCTGTGTGGGGCAGATACTAGGCGAGGGGTGTGGAAGGGTCGGAGCGAATGACGGGCCCCGAACAGCGGCAGCAGCGGCCGCGAACAGCGGCTCCATCTCCTCCTCCTCCCGCCCGCCCCGAGGCCGGGAGGAGGGAGGAAGGGGTAGGCCTCGGCGTGCGGGAGGGTTTGTTTTGCGCCGTTACCGGATTTACAAGCAGAGGCCCTTATCAGGGCGGGCGGGGGGCGGGAGGAGGAGGAGATGGAGCCACTGTCGCGGCCGCTGTGCGGGGCCCGTCATTCGTTCCGACTCGTCTGAAGCAGCTGCACCAAAGCACCGCTCGGCCCCGCACCTTGCTGTTGGCTGGCGGAGGAGGGAGGCGGTGGTGAGGAGTTCCCAACGGCCAAGGCAGCGGGGCGATGTTGTCCGAGGAGCGCTGACCTTCCTTCCTCCCCACCTCGCCCCCCTCTCCCTCTCTCTCTCTCTTGTACGCCCCTCCACCCACTTATCCTGGGACCCCTCCACTCCATCCCGCACTGATCCCCATTCCCGCCTCTATTCAGTCCTCACTGACATCCCCTGTGCTCCCCTCCCCATCTACCCCCCCCCAATCTATTCATCCTGCGCTCATCACCCTATCCACCTCGCATTGATTCTCCTGCCACTCCCCCCCCCCCCCCATCCATCCTACACTGGTTCCCCAATTCACCCTGTACTTACCCCTTTCCCATCCATCCTGCACTTCTCCTCCATCCATCCTGTACTGATCCCCCATCCATCCTGTACTAATCCACGCATTCATCCCGTACTGACCCACCCTCCATTTACCCTGCACCTTCCCCCCTTCCCCTCATTCATCCTGTAGTAATCACCCATTCATCCTGCACAGACCCTCCGATCCACACTGTACTGACCCCCCCCATTCATCCTGCGCTGATCTCCACCCCCCCCCATCCATCCTGTACTGATCCTCCCATTCAAGAAGAATGGGGGGAACAGTCTGAAGAAGGGTCTCGACCCGAAACGTTGCCTATTTCCTTCGCTCCATAGATGCTGCCTCACCCGCTGAGTTTCTCCAGCACTTTTGTCTACCCCCATCCATCCCGTACTGAACCCTCCCATTCAACACCACTGACATCCCCGGTGCTCTCCCCTCACAATTTTACCTACTCCAACCAACACGTACTAATTCACCTGCCTCAATCCATCCATTCTGCACCGACTGCCTTCTAACCACCCCCCCCCCCCCCCCGCCATCTATCCACCCCGCACTGATTCGCACACACCCCCCTCCCTGACCCTATTGTGCTGGAAATGTCTTCAGAGAGAACATTGACTATGTTTGATAACGGAATGCAATCAAATGTGTTTTAATTCCCAATGTTATTATTTGTTTTAATCCATAAAGATGGATTAATTAAATTGTGAACACGTGAAACATTAAACCGCAGTGTTCGATTGTCACTGCTGCCGTTGACACGTTATTACAGAATTCATTTTAACGGCAAATCAATGCTCTTAATATGGAGTATCAGTACTGTAGTTATTTAATGAGCAACATTCACAACTATACGTACGCATATATGTTAACATGGTCCAGGATTTATTGACACAGGTTGATCATATGCTGAATAATCCAACCACATTTTTGTTTGGAAGTGGAAAGAACTAATAGAAATTGCATTAATTGCAATGTGTAAAAAGAGTTGAGATACTGTCTTATGATTTTGCTGCATGTCATTGTGGGATATATCATGTGTTGATTGGTGAATATGTTTAGTTTGTGACTTTATTTGAAGCAGAAATAATATGTGAATGCTTCATTGAGTATAATTCCAACTGGTAACTACGCACTTCGTCCGAGCACATTATCGCACGCGTCATGCAAGCCACCTTAAATGACCACCTAAACTGTCATTTGGCAACCTAAAAAACTGCCAAGGTTGCCCGGCTGGCAACAGGGGAAAAAAGTTAAGCGAGAGCCCTGATAAATGGAGTAGAAAAGAACTCAAGAAGGAGCAACTTTGATGAGTCAGATCAAAGAAAATGCCTAAGCTTTCTATACCTATATTAAAAACATGAGGTAAACCAAGGACAAAGTAGGGCTGTTCAAGAATAGAGAGAAGTTAATGTTGTTCATTTATTTAAGAGGGGAGGTAGAGAGAATCTAGGGAATTATAGGGCAGTTAGTCTCACATCAGTGGTAGGGAGGCTATTGGAGAGGATTTTTCGGGATAGGATTTATTCCCATTTGGAAGAGAGTGGGTTAATTAGGGACAGTCAGCATAGCTTTATACACAGTAGGTCAGGCCATACTAACTTGATCCAGTTTTTTGAGGAGGTGACAATGGTAATCGATGAGAGCAGGGTGTAGGATGTTATCTACATGGATTTTAGTAAGGCATTTGATAAAGTCCCCTACAGTAGGCTGATCCAGAAGATTAAGATGCATGGGAATAACAATGATTCAGACTTGGCATACTGATAGAAACAAAGGGTTATGGTGGAAGGACAATTATTCAGGCTGGAGGTCTGTGACCAGTGGAATTCCACAGGGATCTGTGCTAGGACCTCTGCTGTTTGTGGTATATAGAAATGACCTGGACAAAAATGAAGATAAGTTGGTTAGTAAGTTTGCACATGACACCATGATTGTTAGGGTTGTGAACTGTGAGGAAGGCTGTCAAAGTATACAGTGGGATATGGATCAGCTACGGAAATGTATGGAGAAATGGCAGATGGAGTTTGATTCGAGTAAGTGCGAGGTATTGAACTTTGGGAGGTCAAATGTAAGGGCAAAATCTCCAATTATTGCCATCACCCGAAACAGCATAGATGTGCAGAGGTATCGGGGTCCAAGTCCATAACTCCCTGAAAGTGGCAACACAGGTGGAGTGGTAAAGAAGGCATATGGTTTGATAGCTTTCATAGAGCAGGGAATGGAGTATAAGAGTCAAGAAATCATGATGTAGCTTTAAATGACTTTAGTTAGCCGAATTTGGAGTATTGCATGCAATTCTGGTCGCCCCATTACAGGAAGGCTATGCAACGTTTTCTCTGGAACGTTAGATATTGAGGGGAGATACAGATAAAATTATGTGAGGCACAGATGGGGGAAAACAGTCAGAACCTTTTTCCCTTGGATGGAAAAATCAAATATTTAAAAGCGTAGCTTAAGATGAATGGGGCCAAGTTTAAAGGAGTTGTGCAGGGCAACATTTTTACACAGAGGGTGGTGAGTGCCCGGAACATGCTGGGGTTACTGGTTAAGAAAGATACAATAGTGGCATTTAAGGGACTTTTGGATAGGTATAGGAATGGAGGGATATTGATTAAACAAAGGTAAATAAGAGATAGTCTTGGCATCATGTTCGGCACAGACAATGTGGGCCGAAGACCCTGATCTTGTGCTGTACTGTTCTGTGTTCTATATAAGTGATCTAGGTCTTGAGCATGGATCACAAAGCTTTTCAGACAGGTACAGACAGTAGTTAGGAAGCAAATGGCATACTGCCTTTATTGCAAGAGGGTTGACGTTTAGAAAGAGGGACATGTTGCTACCATTTTACAAATAGACGTGAGCCCGCATCTGGTGTCCTCTTATTTAAGAAATGATATTCTGGTATTGAAGGCAGTTCAAAATAAATTTCTTAGGTTAATTCCTGATATGAGAGAGATGCCTTATCATGCACGGCGAAAGAAAATGATCTATATTCTTCGAGATTTAGTAAAAGCAGGAGTGATCTTATTGAAACATAGGATCATAACACAAGCGCATGATGGAGTAGGTGTTGAGATGTTTGCGCCAGTCAGAGAATTTCAATTGATAGGACCTAGTTACAAGATTAGGGAGCAGTTATTTAAAACGGAGTAGGAACTACATCTTGTGAAAGGTGGCGAATCTGTGGAAATCTTTATAGGGTTTTAGAAGCTAGGTCACTGGGGGGGGATTGAGTGGAGCAGGGTAATCTATTCCTGCTCCTATTTTCTCCTTTGTGATCTAAAACTAAAGCAACATATTTACATCTGTATGAGCACAGAACAAAATTCCAGATATACCAGTTTGCAATGGGCCCAACCATATTTTACCACTTGCCAACCTTAATGCATTTGAAAGGCATTCAAAAAACAATATCTATCTCTATACCTATAAAAGTCTCATTGTGTGTGTGTGTGTGTGTGTGTGTTTGTATTTACACCAAAACGCAACGTGGTAACACTTAAATTTTTACATATTCTGACTCACATTTTCCCCTCCACGCAGCGATCAGGTTCACTTAAAATGTGATCCTATATTTCACAAGTTATTGGTGAATAAAATTTTAAAAAGACAAAATGGCCTTTTTAACCGCCTTTCACACACAGATTCATCAACCAGCTTCGACTGATGACGTCACAATGAGGTGGGCGGGCACCATGGCTCGGGTCGGCGCTCGTTTCACACACGCCCTCCCGCAGCCTCGCTCGGGTCCACGCCCAGCCTTGGCCTCGCTTGGGTCCTAAGGTCCACGCCCGCCCGCGGCCTTGCTCGGGTCCTCATCCGCCCACAGTGCGGTGCTCCCTCCCTCCCTCCCACAGCGCGGTGCTCCCTCCTCACCGCCCCTCCCTCCCTCCCCCCCATAGCGCGGTGCTCCCTCCTCATCACCCCTCCCTCCCTATCACACATTTCCCATCGCGGACCAAATATGATTTGAAAGTAATACGGCCAACTCTCAACACCGTGGTAAATGAATTCAATCCCACTTACAGACCAGCTTCTGAAGTTATTCAAGATCATTGACAAACTTCACATTCCTGACAACAGCTCAGAAACCATAGAGACTTCAATGCACATAGTTCTGAAATTTGCTCTGAACATGAGGACCAAAATTGCAAAGCCATAAAGTTGTCCCTTCCACCTCACACCACCACACCCGCCTGTGTTGCGTTGGGGGAACGGGTTGTGTTGGGGGAATGGGTGAGTGTTGTAATATTGCATTGGGGGAGCAGACCCCACGTGTCTGCACTTGGTCTAGTATACTATTAAAAGTTTTGTCTTATTTGTCTGTCTGTCTGTGAGATCAAGGAACTACGCACTCTTGTGTACCGCCAAAACGGTATACAAGAGCGCGCAAATTTTTGCAGAATCTTACTCAGCTTTTTCCCGAGGTCGTCAGTATCAAGTTTCTTCACATTTGATGTTACATTTCACAAGTTATTAATATTTAAAGTATTAAAAAAGCCAACTTTTGAAAATAATAACTGCCTGTGAGTGGAAGACTTTTCGCACAGCTTCCAGTGATAATGTCACAATGGCATCTCACAGTCGTCCCATCACATTGGGATCGCATTTGCACAAGCTATTGTTAAGATTCCGAAAACCGAAAATGACATCACAATGTAATTTCTGCTGCCAATACACAAGCTATGAGAGTTGACAGAGTGGGGGATGGGAGGAGAAGAAATGTTATTTAAACATTGTCTTTAGTGGGGGAGTGCGAAAGGGGAGAGGAGAGGGAGGGACTGAGGGTATTGAAAAGGAGAAGGAGGGAGAGGTGACAGAGAGACAATGGGATCAGCAGCTTCAAGGGGTGTAAGGGGAGAGTGAGATTTTTGCCCCCCCCCCCCCACGTGGGAAGGATTGATTGCGTTGGGGGAATGGGTGAGTGGTGGAAACGAGTTGCATTGGGGAAACGGGTGAGTGGTGGAACATTGAGTTGGGGAAACGGGGCCCAACAGGTCAGGGGGTAGGGAGGGGAGAGGGGTTATGGAGGGTGGGAGGGAGGGGCTGAGAGTAGAGAGTGACTGAGGGGAGGAGAAAGGAGAGGGAGGGAGAGGTGAAGGAGGGGAGGAGGTGAGGTGAGGGGAGAGAAGAGGAAGGGTGAAGAGGAGGGGGAGGGAGTGTTGGGGGATGAGGAGAAATGAGCTGCGCCTGCGCAGTTGCGGGCTATGGGTGAGTGGTGGAATATTGCGTTGGGCAAACAAGGTTACGTTGGGGGAATGGCTGATGGGGGTGATTGGTTCCGGGGGACGCCTGTCTCCAGGGTGAGCGCCGACGCCGCGTTCTGGGACCAGCCCTCCTGTGTGACGCCCCCCGGCGTTGGGGGACGTGGCCCAACGGGTCCCATTTGGTCTAAAAGTGTCTTCACTAGAATTGCTTCAAATTAATTATATCACTGAAACCATAAATAATGTAATATTTGAAGTAACAATGCCAAGTTTTGGCTGCCATTCAGATGCAAAAACATAGGAAGGAAAAGACCAATCAGTTCATCAAGATAATTCCGCACTCAGGCTTCCTATCCTAACTCGGTCATTCCATTCCGAACAAGATATACAAGAAGAAAATAAATCTGACTAAATAAATAAACTGAAAATTAACCAAATCAACTGATTACCTGACATACAAAGGTCATCTTGATACTAGACGTATGTTTAAACATTCGATGATTGTCGAGAAATAAGAAATTACCTGGGTCATTAGAACTCTGAATAGGTTCTTTTAAATGAGCAGCGTATTTATGCAGAAGATTCACCATCACCTCAAGCAATCCAACCTCCCGATACACATCCCGAAAAATAGGATCATGGCGTGCAAATTTCAAAAGTGTCTTCATTGCGATGATGCTACATTGGTAAGAGGCGCTGGACTTTAATAAGATGCTGACACTTATTAGTTCTTTACAAGGAATATAGTTTAAGCTGAAAATAATCAACTCCAACATTTCAAAGTACTTTGGCTGCACCTCTGGGGCTTTCGAAATCTTCTCAGCAAACTGAGAGAGGGTGTGCTGAGATTCTAGGATGAAGTAATTGGCATTATCTGCCATGTAGATGTTTGAAATGGCATCTAAGATGATTCGGGCAAGATGGGTTGTTTTCACTTTTAAAAAGGCGATCTGAAGAACAGAAAAGGCTTGGATGTTTTTTACTGTGCGACCTAGTTTAAGAAAAGGATGAGAACATTCAATGCACAATTTTAATAACGAGTCTGCAATTTCAGAAAATGCATTTCATGTATATCCCCAAATTATTTTAAATTTAAATGAATTTTATCAAAGCAAAAACTAAACAGTAGCAAACATTCACATGATTAATAACAAAATACCTTCCAGAATTTAATTTGCTGACGAGCTTTCAAGTCCAGAGTGCTACCAATTTCTTCACAACAAGTGGATCCTTTTCCTATCTGTACATCAAACTGTTTTCCAACCATGGTACAATAAACATTTCAAACTCTTTCTTTCGTCCAACACTTTCCTCAATAATAACGAAACAATGTAAAAAATTACGGTGACTGGACTACTTGATTTAATAATATGTTCTCCATTTTACTGTAACACATTTTTCAATGCCTATTATCTATATAATTAAAAGTCTCATCTTGACCACTTCCTGTCTGCTCTGTATTTTTCCGCTACCATATATCGCTATGATGTTTGGCCATCTTACTCATAGTCCTCCTCCACTGAGCAGGCCCCGAGGATTTTTCCCATCGATGAAAAATAAAAAAGTTATAAGTGTTAAAAAAATCTTGAGATCCTCTCGCCTGTCAATCACCGCGATGAAGGTAACGCCCCTTCTGGGGGGGGGGGGAGGGCAGGACTATAAAACCCCGGATGCCTGGACGTGACTCAGTCACTCTGCAAGATCGTGAGGGAGAGGCCACGACTCTCATTCTAAGCTGTGAATCAACTGAACTGTGAGTCTGCAATGTACTTGCAATAAATGATTTGTTAGCCCTTAATGACAATGCCATGAGTTGTTTGGCCTGCTGCCCTGCCTGTGCTTGAAACTGCTTTATTAGGTCCGACTGTGTTTGGAAGGAATAAATGCTTTATTAGGTCAGACTGTGTTTGGTTCAAAAGTCCCGCTCATTTCGTGACTTCCGCTTAGTGGACAGGTCACGCTGATTGCGTAATTTCCGGTGAGTGCTGAGGTCGCACTGATTACACAATTTCCGGTAAGTGCAGAGGTCACGCTGATTGCGGAAGTGCCGCTGACTGCGGAAGCCCCAAAGTGGAGAGGCCGCGCTCAGCCGTGTGAGTATTCAAGAAAGTTTACTGCCATATTTATGGTGTGTGTCAGTGAGTGTGTGTGTCTGTGTTTGTGAATATATGTGTGTGTGTGAGTGTGTGTGTCTGTGTGTGTGTGTGTGTATGAGTGTATGTCTGTGTGTGTGTGCATGTGTGTGTGTGAGCGAGTGAGCGAGCGAGTGTGTGAGTATGTGAGTGAGTGTGTGAGTGAGTGAGTGTGTGTGTGAGTGTGTGTGTGTGTGTGTGTATGAGTGTATGTCTGTGTGTGTGTGTGTGTGTGCGCGTGAGTGGTCTCAGTGACTGAGCTGCCAGCCCAAGAATCCATTCGGTCCACAATGTCCATACTAGCCCTCTGGAAACTAGTCCCTTCGGCCCACAACACCATGCTAGCGCTCCAGAAAGTCCCTCCCCCACTGGCCAGGAATATTGGAATTGGTGGAGAGGTGGAATATTGCGTTGGCGGACCAGCCGTCCCGTGTGAAGCTGGGACCCAACGGGTCCCACTTAGTCTAATACAATTGATATCAATTTGAAATTATCCTTTACAAAAGTGTAATTTTTTTGGTATTATATTCAAAATCATATTTAAATATAGTACATAATTTAAAGATTTGATCAACATTAAAATCTGATGAGTAAACTTTTATCTAGGGATAACATTTGCAGTAGAAATGATTATTTGCATTAAAATGGTGTGATATGTAACATTATATTGCTAAAATGAATTAGATTATCATTTTCAAAAAATAAAAAGTTGCTTCCAGGGTATTCATTATAGTTTTATTCTTTACATCAACATTAAGAATGAACTCATAACATTACCTTTGCCAGTAGGGTGTGGTACTGCAAATCCTGGCAGAAGGAAAGGTGCGCCACTACTTATGCCTGTGGGTCTTAATTCATTGATCCCATATGTTGTTAATGAAGTCACCAAGTGTACCAAGTCCATCAGTGCCTCTTTAGCATCAGGCTCTTTTGTTTGTTCCAATCTAAAATTTGTATGCACATAATGATTAGCTGATATGTTAACTATTGTATAAAACAGTAAAATTAGCTGCAAACAAGCAAAACTGCTGTTTCTACAGTTTGAAAGGTTATAATAAAGAGCAGTGCCAACTTACGCTTTGGATACAAGCAAAGGAAGATGTTGAAAGCGGATGGGCATATGGAAAGAGTGTAAATTGTAGCTTAATCATTTCAGAGGGACTGCTGATTGAAAGCTCTAGCTTCTCAGGACATGAGCCGCTTTGAGGAAGTTCCCTCCCAGAAGTTTTGACTGGGGTACATACCACAGATGAAAACAGGGTTTACTGGGAGGTGACCAAACCAGAAACTACCTTGGAGTTGATGGTTAAGTGTAAATTGCAGGCCAATGTCAATTGCAGTTACAACATGCAACTGATCTGTGTTTACTGCCAAATTCAACACCAGCAGCCATCCCAATGCTATAGCTTCATGCAGTAGGCTAGGATTGAAAACTCCCAAATACATCCAAGTACAACAGGGGAACGTAGTTATTCACAAGGTGATAACCTTCAACACATTTTAAGTACTAGTGGCACAGCGGCAAAGTTGCTGCCTTACAGCGCCAGAGACCCGGATTCGACCTTGACTACATGGAGTTTGGAAGTTCTC
This sequence comes from Malacoraja senta, assembly GCA_038087875.1. NCBI lineage: Eukaryota > Metazoa > Chordata > Chondrichthyes > Rajiformes > Rajidae > Malacoraja > Malacoraja senta. The sequence continues at coordinate 684,463 of JAXLNO010004246.1, forward strand.
CCTGTGAGTTTTATCCGGGTTGGTTTGCTCCCATACTCCAAAGAAGGGGAAATCATGCTTGTCTAATCTTCTGGAATTTTTTTTGAGGATATAACTAGGAAAATGGACAAGGGAGAGCAAGGGTGTACCTGGACTTTCAGCAAGCATTTGATAAGGTCCCACATAGGAGATTAGTGGGCAAAATTAGAGCATATGGCATTGGGGGTAGAGTGCTGGCATGGATAGAAAATTGGTTGGCAGACAGGAAACAAAGAGTAGGGATTAACGGGTCCCTTTCAGAATGGCAGGCAGTGACTAATGGGGTACCGCAAGGCTCGGTGCTGGGACCGCAGCTATTTACAATATATATAGGTATGTTACAATACTTACCTTCAGCGGCGCTGCAATTCTGCCACTGGCCGTGTGCGCGATTTTGGCGCCTTTGAGGGGGGGCGGGGTTAAAACGCGGGTTTCTCCTACCTTGTCTTGAATTATATTTCGTTGGAGTGCAAGCTTTTGCTGAAGAATCGTTCCGACGGGCGTTCTGTGTATTTTTTATTTTTATTCGCCCGACAAGTTCAGCGCTGGAGTCATTTTAAAATCAGCTTCTAAAGCCGTCAACGCCGACAATGGGGACGGATTTCACGCACGGGACAGGTAAACGAACGCCGTTTATTTTATGTATAAAAGTGCTTCTTAAGATGCCTTTAATTCACATTTTAAGTTGCGAAACGGTGATTCTTTCCCCCGAACGAACCGGCAGTATTTTTCATGCCGATACGGGTTTAAATTCACCGCAAATGCAACGTTCCAATTGATCGCGTTCCAGAAAAACCCACTCGCAAGATGATTTAAATGGCCATTAATTTACAGGTATTAAACATTAAATTCCTTCCATTTGGCCTATAAATCCATGACAATGAGATTTAAAAATTATGTTATATTGTGAATTCTTGTGTAAATGTTATTTGGACACTTAGGCTTTTTAAAAATGTTAATCTATTCTTAAGAAATTGATAGATGTTTAGATCTAGTAATTGAATTTTGTAATTAGCTACAATTAGGTAACTAACTAATTATATGCTTTAATTTCATGTCATCTAAGTAAGATTGTTTCATATTTGTTTCAGAATGCTTCAATCTATAATAACTGAAAATTTCTTTCAGTTCTCTTAATTTTTAAGAAAGTTATGGGCTTTTGACTGTCCTCGATCACAGCTTTTGTGTTAAGTCAATGGAAAAGCAATAGGGAACGAGATGCTAATTTCCGAGTGTGAAAATGGCCATAACTTATTTAATACTGAAGATATGAAAGTTAATTAGGTGTCAAATTAAACGTCTTTTTATGCTTTATCTGATGGGATAAATTACAGACTTGATTTTTAAAATCTCAAAATTTTGTAACATTGCTAATGTATATTAATGATTTAGATGAAGGGATTACAAGTAACATTAGTAAATGTGCAGATGACATAAAGCTGGGTGGCAGTGTGAACTGTGAGGAGGATGCTATGAGAATGCAGGGTGACTTGGACAGGTTGAGTGAGTGAGCAGATGCATCGCAGAAGCAGTTTAATGTGGATAAATGTGATGTTATGCACTTTGGTAGCAAAAACAGGAAGGAACATTATTATCTAAATGGTGCCAATTTGCAAACAGGGGAAGTACAACGGGATCTACGAGTCCTTGTTCATCAGTCAATGAAAGTAAGCATGCAGGTAGAGCAGGCAGTGAAGAAAGCGCTTTCTTCACTGCCTGCTGTACCTGCATGTTGGCCTTCATAACAAGAGTAGTTGAGTATAGTAGCAAAGAGGTCCTTCTGCAGGTAGGGCCCTAGTGAAACCACATCTGCTATATTGTGTGCAGTTTTGGTCTCAAAATTTGAGGAAGGATATTCTTGCTATTGAGGGAGTGCATCGTAGGTTCACAAGGTTAATTCCCAGGATGGCGGGACTGTCATATGTTGAGAGAATGGAGCGGCTGGGCTTGTATACTCTGGAATTCAGAAGGATGAGAGGGAATCTTATTGAAACATATAAAATTATTAAGGGATTGGACACACTAGAGGCAGGAAACATGTTCCCGATGTTGGGGGAGTCGAGAACCAGGGGCCACAGTTTAAGAATAAGGGGTAAGCCATTTAGAACGGAGATGAGGAAACACTTTTTCACACAGAGAGTTGTGAGTCTGTGGAATTCTCTGCCTCAGAGGGCAGTGGAGGCCGGTTCTCTGGATACTTTGGGCTCTTGAAGATAGCGGAGTCAGGGGATATGGGGAGAAGGCAGGAACGGGGTACTGATTGTGGATGATCAGCCATGATCACATTGAATGGCAGTGCTGGCTTGAAGGGCCGAATGGCCTACTCCTGCACCTATTGTCTATTGACGTACAGGTTTGTAGGGTAATTAGCTTCTGTAAATTGTCCCCAGTGTGTAGGATAGTTAGTGTATGAGGTGATCGCTGGTCGGCTGCATCTCTCAAGTCTAAAGTAAAGTCTATATTTCGATCAGGTCCATACAACTACCGTGGCAAGTTAGCAACATGAAGAACTTTTATTATTGATGATTTGAGTAAAACACGGTGCAGAACTAATTTCTGCTAAGTAGTTTCACTTTTAGTCACGTGTGTTTTTGGTGTACATTTAACCAGAGCAATTGCACTGCAGTTAACCGCAATGTTATAGCTTGCAAACAGTGCTTTTGAATAAATCTAACAATGTGCTCTTGTATTATCTAATCACAATTCAGTCTCCTCAAAATCTGTTTAATCTAACCATTACCATGCTTTACGGATCTATATGATAAAATATAGGGGTTTCAACAAAAATACGTCACAATAGTTCAGATTTTGCACACATTTCTGTGAACAAATTTCTACCCAGTCTTATCTTATCCATAAGAAAGAAAATGAGAAAATAAATGAACTATCATTTCCTCAAGGCAAACACCCAGTTTCGAGAAATATTCACAATTAAATTTAAACCCATAATTTTAATCTTATGGGCCTGTCCCACTTAGGTGATTTTTCAGGCAACTGAAAAACCAGCGACTGGAACGGCGACTTTCAGAGTGGAACACACACACACATCGCTTCCTTCACCAGCCCATTATGCAGGCGGGGGACAGCGCAAGCGGGGGGAGCGTTGTCTGAGTGAAATTCACATGGTGCAAAGCCAATTTAATACAGACACGCCCTATGAACAGGAAGGTTTTCGCTATAATTAAGACGGTGAAAGTACAGTGTACGGGAAAGGTCACGTAAGTCCTTTGAGAGGGGGGGAGATGGGGGAGAAGGGGGGGAGGAGTGGAGACAACTTTTAAGAAGCCAGAGGTACACAGCTGTGTATTAACATTATCGGCCGGTTTACTTGGTTCTGAAAACTACTGCTTACGTTTTTTTCCCCCAATGAGCCAATGAAATTCATCGATCAGCACCGGCTACAACCTACGAGAACCTACGACAACCTGGCATCCCATTACCACTGCACCTACATCACGAGAACTCTCGCTACTCTCCATAGCGGCTTCATTCTGGTCGCCGCTAATTTTTCAACATGTTGAAAAATTCGCGGCGACCATAATGAGGCCGCGACTAGTTCCCAGAATGCGGGAACTCCTCACGACCATGAAGGCGACTAACCGGCAACCACCCGCGAACATATGGCGATCGTGTAGTCTCCTGCAGTCACCTAAAAAGTCGCCTAAGTGGGACAGGTCCATTATCCTCACACCGGCCACAACCATCATTCTCCTGCCAATCTAAAAACCTGGACAGATACACTTTATACCGTTTTTGAATTTAGATGCTACTAGGTTTAAATCAGAAATAGTACTGAATGTTCACAGTGTACAATCATTTATAGTGACCTTAATACTAAATAGATAACCACAACCGATAACAATGCCCATCCAAAAATAAAAGCACAATAAGAATATATGGAAATTACTTATCCGGTCAGGTAGTTTTCGTGGAGAAAGTGTTTACATTTGAAGTCAATGAACTTTGATCTGACAATGAAACACATATATGCACACAGTACTTTCTAAGAATAGGTCACTGATATGAAACATTAACTACTGCTTCCTCCCTTTAGCAATGCTCCCCAGATTGCTTAGTATTTTGAACATTAAACAGTAACATCTCCAAACATCTACTGTCAACCATTCAGAAATCCCAATGGTTTAGAATCTGACTCACCAAGAGATGTTGTTGTGTTCTTTCCGCTCACTGCTAAGGGAGAAGAGGAGGGAAGAGACTGCAGACCTAAGACTTTTGCCTCCATCACAGTGAGGAGATGTTGAGTGGACTCACTGTGATGGATGTTAATATGTGTTTATTGTTGTTTTATGTATGACTGTTGCAATTTCGTTCAGACTTCGGTCTGAATGACAATAAAGGGCTATCTAATCTAATCTAATCTAAGCTGGTTCCCACACTCCCTTTTCAGACATCAGGGCCCTGGTTTCCACCAACCTTCCCATTTACCAAGTTCCTGGTACCAAAATTCCCCTTTCATTCAGCGGAATCCTGATTCCTGCCCTTCCAATCCACTCACCAGGGCCACAGTTCCTGTGTTTCCTTAAACTTTAAATTTTAATTATAAGGTGAATTAAAAGTGTGTTGGGTTATACACAAATCATAACATCCATCGGTCCAGAAAATCTGCTAGTCCAGAACCTCTAGTCCCAAATGGGACTGATTATTGGTATTAATCCACAGAATTTTGTTTCTGTAACAATAAATATGCTGCACACTTACTTGAGCAGAAGATCACAGAGAAATTGGTAACCTTGGCAAGACCGAAAATCATCCAAAAGAACTGGCGAGATATCACTGGAGTCTTTAAGAAAGCAGGACAGCCCAGCAAACATTTCAACAATTTCCAGGGGTAATAGATCTTCTGATTGCTGCATATTCTGGATACACGTGGCTACACATTCTTTCTCTGTATACAAAAATAGCACAGTATTTACATCTTGAATAGTTGCTAGAATAGATTTCTAAATTCTGGCAACAATTGTTTATTGAACAATTTTCTTGATAATTTCACACATATTCTTCAACCATCATTTATCCAATGCAAATTAAAAAGCAGGATTTTTGATGAGCTATCATAGTGTTATTATCCTATTTATGATGGCCAATCTTTAAAAATATTAGCTCCAGTTGGACAAGCATAATTTTAAGCTAAACAACAGATTTAGTTTAGAGATGCAGCATAGAAACGGGCCGTTCGGCCCACCAAGTCCACGCCAACTCTTGATCAACTGTTCACATCAGTTCTTTGTTATCCCACTTTCTCATCCACTTCTTACACAATTAGAGCAATTTACAGAGGGCAATTAACTACAAACCCACACGTCTTTGGAAAGTGGGAGGAAACCAGAGCACCCGGAGAAAACCCACACAGAAATAGGGAGAACATGCATTCTCCACACATACAGAACCTGAGGTCAGGATCGAACACATGCATGTCTCTGGTGCTGTGAGGCAGCTGCTCCACCAGCTGCACCACTTTAATTTAAAAGTCAGAGTATAAATCAATTACTGTTAAAAAGTTACTAGGCGTTATCTGTTACGTGACAGGTGAAGAGTGAATTTGTGGAGGCTTTTTATTAAATTAATTTATCTTTGGCCACACTTTACAACAAAAAGGTGGGGAAATGGGATCAACTGCAAAGAGCTGATGAAGGGATGATGGCAGATAAATTATATAATTCTTTTACCAAGAAAGCCTGATGATTAACAAAGCCAACAAAGCCTGAAAACAAATCTCCAGTTCACATCTAAATCTGGTTGAGCCTTTTCATAGACTGTTTGTAAAGATCATAAGATCATAAATGATAGGAGCTGAATTAGGCCATTCAGCCCATCGTCTACTCCGCCATTCAATCATGGCTGATCTGTCTCTTCCTCCTATTCCTCTTCCCCATTTTCTGCCTTCTCCCCATAATCTCTGACACCTGTACAAATCAAGTACCTGTACTAAAAGTAAACACTTAAAGAAAAGAAAAGTATAATGGGGTGTAATATGTATTCCAATCAATAACAAGCATCATAAGTTCCACCAACGTCAAGGAAAATATTACATCGAAGGACACACTAAGGATCAAACAGAAAGTGGACAAAGGATTACAACATGTGGCAATCAAATAAAAAAAGTTCCAAGAAATAGATGAAAGTTTTTGGGAATATTTAATGAATTTAAATTAGTATGGATAGATTTTAAAATGAAGCAGTACAATAGGCCGAATGAATTGCACTGATTGTTTTTTAACAAATCAAATTCCTCTTTGCACGTCAAAATATTAATGATAATGGCATTGCAGGTACCTACCGTGAATATATTTGATAACATTGAGACTAAGTCCATGACGAGATATGGTCATTAGCACCTCTCCTGCGCTCTTCCTCCAAAGAATGTTATGGGGGGGACACCAAGAGGTAATAGCACTGAATAGTAGCTGGAGATCATCTTTTTGGGCTAGTTCTTCTGCCGGTGACACACAGTTGCAGAGTTTCACCAAGATCTATCATAAAAGTATCACAATTGTAAAGTCAAATCCCGTGACCATATTTATTTTATAAGTGCAAATTTGGTGGTCTTCGTTGCTGATATATATTCCATAAATATACCAAGTAATGCATAAATTGATGCAAGTGCACATGAAGAATTCTGTTTTTATAGCTTCCTTAACTGTCACAAAGTGCTTAGCACCCAATTTCTAGCATAAAGATTTGCATGAAAAAAATAGAACAGCCATGTTAAATAAAAATAAAGCTGATATTGGGATTTGTTCATTGTAATATTAGATTCAAAATGTTGCTAGCTTCCAAGAGCCCTGGATTACTACATATAGATGAATCCAGTTTCTTCATAAATTTACTGAGGAAAATAATTTACTATCCGCATTGACTATATTTTAATCTTTACCACAATATTTATATCAATTGTTTGTCCAAGGCTGGGAGGCAATATGTTTCCATCTACCCTGGTAATTACAGCCCATCCATGTGGGAACAAATTACATTGGTCTTGATGCACGACTTTAGTCACTTGAAGTCATTGAGTCAGAGAGCACGGAAACAGTCCACCACATTCACGCCGACTTGTGGCGTCAAACGTATTAATACCATCTTCCAGCATTTGGTTTATAGCCTTTCATGCCTTGACTCATTTAGACATTTCTTACAAGCTGTCAGCAACTCTGCTTTTTCCACCACTCTCTAAGGCAAATTATTCCAGGTACTTACCATTCTCTTGATGATAAAGGCCCCCTTTAAATCTCTGGACCTTTAACTTAAATCTATGTTCCCTAATTTTATCTACCAATGATATGGGGAAATGCTTCCTGAGAACTAACCTGCATTCTGGTCATTGCGTGCCTTGAACTTGCTAAAGTTGATCGGACTAGGATGTTTGTGGGCAAAGGGATGCCCGGAGAGTTCAAGGCATGCATGTTCCTATAAGAGTGAAGGGCATGGCAGCTACATGGGGTAAGGAGAAGAAGGAGACATGGGCCAGGTGCAGGCAGCTGGGATCAAGTAAATTCCTAGAGGAATATAGGGGATTGAAAAATATACTTGAGAAGGACATCAGGAGAGCAAAAAGGGGGCAGAAGATAGCTCTGGCAGATAAAATTAAGGATAATCCAAAGAGATTTTATTTGTACATTAAGGGAAAGAGGATAACTAGAGAGAGAATTGGACCCCTCAGCACACAAAGTAGTCATCTACGTGTAGAGCCAAAGGAGATGGGCAAGATCTTCCATGAGTATTTCTCCTCTGTTTTTACCATGGAGAAAAACATGGCTAGGTAATTTAGGACAGTTAATGGAGATGTCTTGAGGACTCCATATTACGATGGAGGCGGTATTTTTTTTACATCCTAGGGCGTAAGTAGGTAGCTTAATCTTCCAGGCCTGTTCATCTTAGGATGCTGTGGGAAGCTAGAGAAAAAATTGCAGGAGTCCTGGCTGAGTTATATGACAGGTGCATGATAGGACAGGTTTGGAGGGATATGGACCAAGCACAGGCAAGTGGGACTAGTATAGCTGGGACATTGTTGGCCAGTGTGAGCAAGTTGGGCCGAAGGGCCTGTTTCCACAGTGTATCACTCTATGACTATATTATTAGACATGGGTAAAGTGCCAGATGACTGGAGAGGGGTGAATGTTGTGCATTATTTAGGAAGGGCTGCAAAGAAAAGCCTGGAAACTGTAGTCCAGTGAGCCTACCATCTGTGGTAGGGAAGTTACTGGAGTAGGTTCTGAGGGATAAAATATATATGCATTTGCATAGACATGGGCTGATTAGGGATAGTCAGCATGGTTTTGTATGGGTGAGATCATGTCTTACAAATTTGATTGAATTTTTTGATTGAAGCAAAAAGGATAATGGGAGTACCCAGTTGGGCAGATGGGCTGAAGAATGGTTGATTAATTTTAATGCAGAGAAAAGTGAGAAGTTGCATATTAAGAAGTCTATCATGGGCATGACCAATTCAATGAATAGTAGCGCTCTGGGGAGTGTTGTAGACCAGAGGGTTCTAGGAGTGCAGGTACATAGTTCCTTGAAAGTGGCATCACAGGTGCAATGATTTTTGGCACAATGGCCTTCATCAGTCAGATTATTGAATATAAGTTGGGAGGTCATGTTGCAGTTGTAGAAGATATGATGAGGCCAGATTTAGGGTATTGTGATCAGTTTTGGGCACCATGTTATAGGAAAGATATTGTCAAGCTGGAAAGAGTGCAGAGAAGATTTACGAGGAAGTTGCCAGGACGCGAGGGCCTGAGCTATAGGGAAGTTGAACAGGTTAGGACTCTTCTCCAGGATTCTTGGGGCACAGGAGGATGAGGGATAATCTTATAGAGGTGTTCAAAATCATGAGTAATAGATCAAGTAAATGCAGAGTCTCTTACTCAGAGTAGGGGGATCGAGAACCAGAGGACATACGTTTATGGTTATCACTTGCCAGTTCTTGCGCCATCCCTCCTACCACACCCCACCCCATCCTTCACCTCTCTATCGCCCTCTCTGCTCTTTCAGTCCAAATGAAGTTGTTGCAACCCAAAATGTCATCTCTCCATTTTGCTCCACAGATGCTGCGTGATCCACTGGGTATCTCCAGCAATTTGTTTTTTTGCTTCAGATTCCAGCACTAGTTAAGGACTGCACAGCTCACTTCACTGAATACTCAACTGAAAAGAGTGATCATTACCAATAAGAAATCTGATACAGGATGAAGCTGTTACAAATTCTTCTAATTCATTTAGACCATTTGGATATAACAGACAAGGCCAGCAAATACTGTCCACTCACTTTGACAGTGAGCGATTTCTTAAACTGCTGCAGTCGATCTGGAGATGGTGATCTGGCAGTGTTTGCAGATGGAAAGTTATAAGATTTTGACTAAGATACAAATATGGAATATGTTTCCAAGTCAGGCAGAATGTCTTTCTTGGATGGAAACTTGTGCGTAGTGCTCCTGAGCTTCTATCCTTATCCTTCTTAGTGGCACTGTCACAAGTTTGGGAATTGGGGTCTTTTTTTGTAGATGGCAACTATCAAGGCCAAAGTGTGGTAAAGGTGGAGTGAATTGAAAATGCCATGAATGAATCTTAGGACATTGATAGAATATAATAGAATACGTCACCTGTACAAATACTTTTTGCAATAGTGCCCGTCGTTCACTAAGTGGTAGCTCTGTCTGTGCTCCTCCAGGTACATCAGGCACATGAGGAAGATCAAAGAACAGATAGAGACATTTAACCAGTGTGGAAGGTAGCGACATTGTTGTCATGTAGTCTACAGTTTTCTGTTTGGTAAAAGAAAGAAAACCAGGCTATTGTTATCTGCTTTGAAAGAGCATTCTGAAGCTCTGACTGTACCTTTGAGTATTACAATTTTAAATACTTTCAAATACAACTTAAGTGGTAGTACCAGCAATAGAAAATATATTTCACAATTAAATCAAAGTCAACATACATTTAATTCACTCAATGGAGTTGGTTATCCTTTAATTATAACCTTGGGTTATCTATCGCACAAATATTCCATAAGAAGTAAAACTACCTCACCCTAGGATACCTTGTACGAATCAACTGTCTGTTGCTAGTTACTCATGAGAAGTAGTTTCATTTACCAAATTAACATTTCTCAAAAAGAAATTGTTAAAAAAATCTGAACTTAATATTCGTTGAGATCACTACTGAAGCTGCCACATATATTTCATTTGTAATACTAGCTGTTGAAAATTGATGGGAGGGAGGGAAATCACTATTAATTTGGCACGTTCAGGACCCTGGTTTTCCAGACTATTGGAAATTATTTATATTAATGCATCACACCTTTAATTCATTTAAAAAAAATGTTACACAGTGGAATAATGAATTATCCAGTGAACCCAGCAAAATCAAAGGAAGCACAGCAAATGGATAAAATGAGCCCAGTGAGTTAAATCGAAAGAATATTGTTGGGTTGCATCACAGCTTGATTTGAGAACAGCTCTGCAAGACGGCACAAAACTGCAGAAAGTTATAGATGTAGCTCAGTTCATCACACAGACCAAACTTCCTACCATTGATTCTATCTACACGTCACGCTGCTTACGAAAAACAGCCAGCATAATCAAAAACTTGTCCCAAATTCATTCTTCTCCCTACTCCCATTCATCAGAACATACAAAAGCTTGAAAGCATGCACCACCAGACACAGGAACAAATTCCTCCTTTGTTATCAGGCTTCTGAATAGTCCTTCCATAAGCTTGTGGACTGTCCGATTCACCTCTACCCTATTGAGAACATTGGACTTTGTCTATGGAGTGACTGCGCTACAATGCTGAGAACTAAATTCTGCACACTATATTTTCCCCTTTGCTGTATTGATCGCATTTTTTTTTGTTTAGTTTAGTTTAGAGATACAGCGCGGAAACAGGCTGTTCGACCCACCGATTCCGCACTGACCAGCGATCCCCGCACATTAACACATTAGGGACAACGTTGCATTCATACCAAGCCAATTAACCTACAAACCTGTACGTCTTTGGAATGTGGGAGGAAACCGCAGATCTCGGGGAAAAGCCACGCAGGTCACGGGGAGAACATTCAAACTCCCATACTCATGGGTCTCCAGTGCTGTAACCTGGGTCTCCGGCGCTGTAAGGCAGTAGCTCTACCGCTATGCCACTGTGCCGCCTACTTGCGTTTGACTTGGATGTATTCATCTGATCTGCTTAGATAGTATGCAAAATAAATCTTTTCACTGTACCCCAGTACATGTGACAATAATAAACCTAAACCTGTCCTGCCATCCTCATTACTTCCCACAGCATCTACTTCATGAAAGTGATAGAGATGAGACATCTGTCCTTTTATCCCCTTTCCCCATTCACCATCACATGAAAGCCTGATTTAAAAGAATCTGAAATCAGTTTATGTTTTCTTGACAATTTCTTTGGTATTCACCCACTACCTCCATCATTCTTTTGTCATACAAATCACTCCTCCTTACCACTTGACCAGTTCCTGCCATTTTCTTCTTACCTGCTCCACTCCATACCTACCCATGAATCTGTTACATTTGCAATATATTCCAAATGCAAAATGACTGCAGATGCTCTTGAAAACTCATGAATTTAAAGTTAAATGCTCTTTAAGCTGCTGACAGAGCTAAAATCTGGTTGTGATGTTGGTTGTCCTGCTAAGTACTTCCAGAATTTTACCTATTATTTTGATTTCTTGCATCTGCATTTCTTTGTCTCATGACACAAACTTGATACTCCAGTTCTTATTTTATTCTAGACTAAAATTATAAAATTTCACAATATAACAATAAGGGAGTGCTTAGTGCAAGTGCAGACACAATGGGCTAAATGGTATCCTGCAACAATAGACACTATAAGCAATCATGTTAAATAACAGCAAGCGGAAAAAGACAATGGGTTACAAGGACAGTTCTACTTTGGTGCAAAACCGCAGAAGATGTGAAGCCAGAGAGGGTGGGAGCATGCGGACATGGGAGGAAAATATTGGGAAAGGTAGGAAGGAAAATTCCAGCTACATTGGGAAACACTATTTGACACGATTTGTTGTGTATCAATTAACCTGGCCTGATGATGCCAATAAGTTGATTGTAGTGAGAAGCATCCATCCTCTACTTGATTCTTCACTTTGATTAACTTCCAAAAATTGGACAATGGCTCGACTGGCTGCCTCTGTTGAAAGAAAAAAAATCATAAAAATACCACATTTATTACTGATGCCAGGAATTTATTTATTTATTTAATGCCAGGAATATCCTTCTATGTGTTTATGCATCACAAAATAGTGCACATTTCATATTCTGACAATAATAGATACTGAATATTCAAAATTGGTATGCAATGCTACAATGCATCACAAATATAAGTTCTGTGAATAAACAAACTTATCCAAGAGTTTTACAATACATAAGTTGTATATTTGATGAAACTATATGAACTTTTATTAACTGAATACGTACATGTCACATGTCAGGAACAAGATTCCGAGAACATCCAATTAAATTACGAAAATGAGGGTTAGGAATTGTTAAATTGATTAAGGAGCTAAGAGGAGATTATAAGAAAGCATTAGTGGGCAATACTAAATTGAACCCTGAAACACTTTATAAATAATGTCTAAGAAATCATCTGGGAAAATGCTGTCTAGTTAGTGTTCAAGGAAGATTCTTCACAGATAGAAAAAGAACAAGGGAAAATATTAAATGGGCATATTGCAGTTTTCCTAAAGAAAGGGGATGTATTAAAAGCATCATGAAATATTAGACAACGTTAATAAAAAAAGACAACAAACTAGCATTACTGATAATGGAAAGTGACCTTGCCCAGATAGATTGCATCCCTGGTTACTAAAAGCAGCAAAGATGAAAAAAAACAGGCAATCTTTCAATCCTTATATTAGATTACTGGATATAGTACTACAAGTGAGGTCTTATCATATACCATGATTCAAGAAAAGGAAGTGCAAAGGCAAAGTTATCTTAAGTTAATACTTATGTTGCCAATACTTGATTGAAGCAAATGTTGTCAAAAAAATTCTCATTTATTTGATTAGGTCATTCAACAGATGTGTATACAAGCTTCTTGAAGGCATTCAATTAATGACCACATTAGCTTCTTAAGACGATATAAGTTCAAAAACGAAAGATGATAGAATGACAATGAAGTTGACACAGTAACGAGAAACACTGGAAACTAATCATGGACATTTTTTAGACGAGAATGGTTCAATTTTGAGTCCTTACACTTAGCAATATGTGTTATTGTCCTAAAGTCAAACTGTAGGCAGCAAAATTATATAGCAATGTTACAAAATTTTGAGATTTTAAAAATAAAGTCTGCAATTTATCCCATCAGATAAAGCATAAAAAGAAGTTTAATTTGACACCTAATTCACTTTCATATCTTCAGTATTAAAGAAGTTATGGCCATTTTCATACTCGGAAATTAGCATCTTGTTCCCTATTGCTTTTCCATTGACTTAACACAAAAGCTGTGATCGAGGAGAGTTAAAAGCCCATAACTTTCTTAAAAATTAAGATAACTGAAAGAAATGTTCAGTTATTATAGATTGAAGCATTCTGAAACAAATATGAAACAATCTTACTTAGAAGACATGAAAGTAAAGCATATAATTAGTTAGTTACCTAATTGTAGCTAATTACAAAATTCAATTACTAGATCTAAACATCTATCAATTTCTTAAGAATAGATTAACATTTTTAAATAGCCTAAGTGTCCAAATAACATTCACACAATAATTCACAATATAACATAATTTTTAAATCTCATTTTCATGAATTTACAGGCCAAATGGAAGGAATTGAATGTTTAATACCTGTAAATTAATGGGGATTTAAATCATCTTGTGAGTGAGGATTACTGGAACGCGATCATTTGGAACGTTCATTTGCGGTGAATTTAACCCCGTATTGGCATGAAAAATACTGCCGTTAATTCGGGGAATAAAATCACCGTGTCGCATGAAAAAATGTGAATTAAAGGCTTCTTAAGAAGCACTTTTATACATTTAAAGAAACCACTTTCTTTTACCTGTCCTGTGTATGAAATCCGTCCCCGTTATCGGCGTTGACGCTTCAGGAGCTGCTTTTAAAATTACTCCAGCGCTGACATTGACGATTTAATAAAAATAAAAAATACACAAAAGGCCCCTAGGAACGATTCTTCAGCCAACGCTTGTACTCCAACTAAATATTAACCAGGACAAGGTAGGAGAAACCCGCGTTTTAACCCAGCCCCCCCTTAAAGGCGCCAAAATCGCGCACACGGCCAGTGGCAGAATTACAGCGCCACTGAAGGTAAGTATTGTAACATACCTACATTATAACATTTGCTGATAAGAAACATAACCACTTAGTAGAGACCATGCTCCAAAACCAATGCAATTTCTAGAACACAATAATTTAGATAACTTTGGCTAGAGCACGTTTTAACTCTCAGCATTTTACAAATTTCAAAAATTAATGTTAAAGCTGACTTATTATCCTTTCATCATAATTCTGCCCTAATTCGAATGTCCATAAGCTATGCACATGTTCATTCATTTAAGATCATAAGGAATAGGAGTAGAATTAGACCATTCGGCCGATCAAATCTGCTCCGCCATTCAATCATGGCGGATCTATCTCTCCCTCCTAACCCGATTCTCCTGCCTTGTCCCCATAACCTGACACCTGTACTAATCAAGAATCTATCTATCTCTGCCTTCAAAATATCCACTGACTTGGCATCCACAGCCTTCTGTGCCCAAAATTGCTCACAATATTCCAAGGGCGGCCTTACCAGCGCTTTATAGCGCCTCAACATTACATCCCTGTTTTTGTACACAAGCCCTCTTGAAATAAATGCTAGCATTGAGTTTGTTTTCTTTACTACCGATTCGACTTGCAGATGAACCTTTTGGGAATCCTGCACCAGCACTCAGTCCCTTTGCACTTCCAATTTCTGGATTCCCACCCCATTTAAAAATGTCTACGCCTTTATTCCTACTACCAAAATGCATGATTCCACACTTTGCTACACTATATTCCATATGCCACTTCTCTGCCCACTCTCCCTTCCTGTCCAAGTCCTTCTGCAGAGTCCCTGCTTTCTCTGCACCACCTGCCCCTCCACCTATTTTCATATCATCTGCAAACTTTGTCACAAAGCCTTCAATCCCCTCGTCCAAATCATACACAACGTGAGGAGTAGTGGCCCCCAACACTGACACTTGCGAAACTCCATTTATTTCATTTGTATCATTTACCTCTATATAAAATATAACAAGGTACATTAAAAATGGTGGCAAAGGACCAGAGTCAATGTTGGTACTAGGAGATTGGACAGACAAACACTGATCCCATGTTTAGAAGGTGTTCTTAGCAAGTTTGGCACCTGCCATTTTCTAAATCGAAACAAAAGGAAAATATTCCAAATGCTAAATTCCTTAAATAGAAATTGCTTCATTTAACCTGAAGTATCAAATATGTTTTTTTCCTCTCTGAAGCATTTCTTGCATTTAATGATTTTGTTTTCAGAAATGAAACAGGTTGAAGTTTGTACTTATCACTACACCCACTCAGTGTCTGTAATTCGAGTTGGGAAAGTGTTAGGAGGAATTGAAAGCACTGCTAAATGAATACAACTTGCGTTTATTAAGCCTCTTTAATGCAGCAAAAAGTCTCAACCTGCATCACAGGAGGGGGCGGGCGGGGGGGGGGGGGGGGGGGTGGGGGGAAAGGGACCGGAGGATGAGTGGGAAAATTGGAGGAGCTGCACCTCATATTTCGCTTGGGCAGCTAACAACCCAGCGGTATGAACGTTGATTTCTTTCATTTCAAGTAACCCTCGTATTCATTCTCTGTGCCACCCCCCCCTTTAGTCGCCGTACCAACTCTACTGTTCGCATCCCTCTATTCCAAGGGTTCCCAACCTGGGGTAAATTTACCCCCGGGGGTAAATTTCACCTACCCTGGGGGTAAATTTGTTGATTCTCGATTTGTACATATTTTGTTCTCATTGACTGACTGTGTTTGGTTCTGGTATACCAGTATCTGTTCATCATTAGTTGTTCATAAATAGTGAAATAACATTGTTATGTGCTATTAAAGTTGTCAGGGGTAAACGGGATGAAAAAGGTTGGTAACTCCTGCTCTATTCCTTTGTTATCACCACTTCCCCAGCTAAAAATGGGCCATTATGGGCTCCAACCTTCCTTGGTCATCTGTTGCATGCTCTAATTTGTTCTGGCCTTTTTCTACCTCCAGTTTCCTCTACTCTCAGCGCTGAGAAGTTCCAACCCAAAACGACACCTATTCCTTTTCTCCATAGATGCTGCCTGACCCGCTGAGTGACTCTAGCACTGTGTGTCTAACTTTGGAATAAACCAGCATCTGCAGTTCCTTCCTACGGATTAGTACAACCCTGTGGTTCTTCCATCCTTCTGTAATTTGACTACATACCTGATCCTCTATTTCCCACTGGCATTTAGATAGCCTATAATATAATCCCATAGAGTAATTGCTCTTTCCTTATTTTTGAGCTCAGCCCATAATACCCGAGTAGACGTACCCACCAGTACTGCTGTGACAGTCTCTCTGATTAGCAAAGCAGCTCCTCCACCTCTTTTATCACCCCTCTTCTCTCTATCTTCTCTGAAACATTGCAACTCAGGCATGTTGAGCTGACATTCGTGTCCCTCGCAACCAAGTTTCTGTAATGACCACAACATCAATAATTCCAAGCACTGATCCAGGCTGTAAATTAATCAGCATTACCCACAATATCCTTGCATTGAAGTAAACACACTTCAGCCCTTCATTATGCCCATATTTATGAATCTCTCCATGCTTGTCCTTCCATTGAGACTTACTTAACATAACCTCCACTTTCTCATCAGCCCTTCCATTTGCTGCCCTGCTGCTCCGTTTCCCATCCTCTTGCCATTCTAGTTTAAACCCTCCCAAGTCCCGGGGAGCTGCGCATGCGGCGGGATCGTCCAAGGGAGCCGCGCGGGCCCGAGTCACGCGCTGAACAACCGTGCTGCCGACCAGACCGGTAAGCCCGACTCGCCCCACAGACCTCCCAGGGAACTACGGAGAAGCCAGGCTGCGAGGCCTGCCTGGGCCGAAGGAGCCTCAGCGGCAGTATCGGGTGCCTCGGCAACAGCGTGAGCCTCGACGACAACAGGGGCCTTGGTGACAGAGGACCTCATGATCGCCCCGTGAACGTGAGGGGGGGGGGAGGGGAAGACAATGGGGACCTGGTGTGGGGACCACCGTTAAGGACAGTGGGAGAACAAAGGAGGAGGAGGGGCACCCTAGTTTAGAATCCTCTGCCCAGTGGATAAGTCTGTGTTCATTTGTTTGTTCATTTGTTCCGGTGAAGGCGCTGTGTACACAGCAGCCAGACAACAGTCGCTTGTCGTTTTCTTTTTGTTTTCACTCTTTTTTGAAAATATTTTTTATTGGATGTAAATACATATCATATTAAAGTCGTTACCAGTCTTACATTTTTGAATTAATAATATTGTCAAATATTATTACATTGTCTCCAATACTTTTTTTTTTTTTTTTTTTTAACTAAATAGAACTAAAAAGATAGATGAAATAAAGAAAGAAGAGAAAAAAAAAAAGAAAAAAAAAAGAAAACACACAAAAAAAAAGAGATAATAAAGAAGAATGGAATAACTTACTAAGATAAAAAACTTCATTCGAGATATATTCGTACATTTCAGAATATAACATTTCATCTATTCCTTGGCTCGAGTGCTAGTCAGGTTCTCGTGCTGAACCGTTCTGACCCTTTATATAATCAATAAAGGGAGACCATGTTCCAGCAAATAGTTCTTGTTTGTCCAACAGGACAAATCTAATTCTTTCCAAGTGTAAGGTCTCCGTCATTTCTATAATCCACATTTTAATTGTGGGGGTTATAGGGCCTTTCCAAAATTTTAGAATTATTTTTTTCCCAGTTATTATACTATAATCAATAAAGTTTCTTTGAGCTGTTGTAAATGTTTGATTTAGTTCTAATGTTCCTAATATTATTAATTTTGGATCCGGGTCCAATTGAGTGCTGGTCACTTTAGATATTATTCTAAAAATATTTGCCCAGAATTTTTTAATTTTTATGCAATTTGCAAACATATGAGATAAGTTAGCTTCTAAATGTTGACATTTATCACATATAGGTGAAATATGTGGGAAGATTTTATTTAATTTTGTTTTAGAATAATGTAACCTGTGTATTACTTTAAATTGTATTAAAGAGTGTCTGGCATTTAATGAACATTGATGTATGTGTTGTAAACTTTCTTCCCAAGTATCTTTCGTTATTATTTGATTTAGTTCTTTTTCCCATGTTTGTCTATGTAAGTCCGTCGATGGAATATGGCTGTCTAATAAAATATTATATATATAAGATATTAATTTTTCTGTATTAGGATGTTTATTCCAACAGTCATCAAGAATTTCTGAATTTCTAATTCTAAAGTTTTGAGTATTTGCTTTTACATAATCTCTAAGTTGAAGATATCTGAAAAAATAATTTACTTGAAGTCAATAGGTCTGTTGCAACTCCTGAAATGAAAGAAAAGTGCCTTGTAAAGTTGTCCCATCTTCTTAATTCCATAGTTTTTCCATTGTGTAAAACCTTTGTCCAACCATGAGGGCTTAAACAACGGATTATTCACAATTGGAAGAAAAAGTGATAAATTATCTAATTTTAATGTCTTTTTTATTTGTTTCCAAATTCGCATAGCACTATATATTATAGGATTTTCCCTATACATTTTTTTGTTTAATTTAGAAGTAGCAAATAGTATCGAGCCGATTTCAAAAGGTGAACAATCTTCCTTTTCCATTTTTAACTAATCTGGTTGTTGATCTATTTCTTCCAACCAAAAATTCATATTTTTAATGTTAACTGCCCAAAAATAAAACAAAAAGTTTGGCAAAACCAAGCCTCCATTTATTTTTGATTTGCACAGATGTTTTTTGCTTATCCTATGATTCTTATAATCCCAGATAAAGTCACTGACAATGGAATCCAACTTAAAAAAAAAGTTTTTTGGCAAGTATATCGGAATTATTTGAAAAAGGTATAATATTTGCGGTAAGAAAATCATTTTTATGGCATTCATTTTACCAACCATTGAGATAGGAAGTGTTTTCCAATACTGAATGTTCTTATGTAGTTTATTCAGTAATGGGGGAAAATTTGCTTTAAATAATGATGTATATGTCTTAGTGACATAAATGCCTAGGTATTTGAATTTTTCGTTTGCTATTTTAAACGGAAATTGTTGTATTATATGTTTATTATGTTCCCTTATTGGCATAATTTCGCTTTTATTCCAATTTATTCTGTATCCAGAAAGTGAACCAAATTGAGTTATTAACTTTAATAAATTTGGAATACTAATTTCTGGTTTTGTAATGTAAATTAATACATCATCTGCGTATAGAGAAATTTTATTCACTGTATCCTTTGTGTTATACCCATATATTTCCGGATGAGTCCTAATTCTTTCTGCGAGTGGCTCAATAGCAAGCGCAAATAATAATGGAGACAACGGGCATCCTTGTCTGCAACCTCTAGATAGGTTAAATTTAGATGATAACCTTTGGTTTGTTAATATTCTAGCCGTAGGGTTGGTATATAACAGTTTTATCCATGCGCAGAATTTCTCGCCCAGCTGCAATTTTTCCATCACCGGAAATAAATAGGGCCATTCCACCTGATCAAAAGCTTTTTCAGCATCAAGTGAGATTATTGCTAGATCTTCATTAATAATTCTCTTTAAATATATTATATTAAATAATCTTCTTAGATTATAATATGAATACCGTTTCTGAATAAAGCCTGTTTGGTCAGGGTGTATTAATTTATTCATCACTGTACTTAATCTGTGCGCTAAAATTTTAGTTAGTATTTTCTGATCTGTATTTAAAAGTGCAATTGCTCTATATGATCCTGGATCTTCCAGATCCTTATCAGCTTTAGGAATAAGTGTTATTATAGATTCGTTTAAGGTATCTGGGAGTTTCTGTTGAGTATAAATATGCTCATACAGCGTTTGTAAACGTGGAGAGAGCAAATCGTAAATGTTTTAATACAATTCAGAACCTAAACCATCTGGTCCTACTGCTTTACCATTTTTTTAAAGATCCAATAGACTCCTCAATATCTTTTATTGTAATCTCCGCTTCTAATAATTCTCTATCTTTTGAGTCTAAGCCTTTTAAATTACATTTTTGTAAAAATTCTGCTATTCCTTCTGGTTGTACTGCAGTTTTAGTTGAATAAAGATTGTGATAGTATTGGAGAAATCTCTCGTTTATATCCTTGGGCAGTTTTAATAATTCTCCTATATCTGTTCTAATTTTATGAATTATTTTTTCCCCCTCCATTTTTCGTAGCTGACGTGCTAATAGTTTTTGTGGTTTGTCTCCGAACTCAAAATGTAATTGTTTAGTGTGTTGATAAAGTTTTATTACTTGTTCTGAATACATTTTATTTAGTTTATATTTCAATACAGCAATTTTATTATGTTTTAACATAGATGGCATTCTCGCATTTTCTATATCTAGTTGCTTTATTTCCCTTTCCAATGTTTGTTGTTTAATCCGGTTCTCTTTGTTGTAAAATACTTGGGCAGAAATTAATGCGCCTCGGACAAACGCTTTAAATGTTTCCCAAATAAGAGAAGCAGATGTGTCAGGGTTGTCATTAGTCTCAAAAAATATTTGAATCTGTTTAATAAGATATTCCTGACATGATCTTTCATTCAATATTTGTGGGTTAAATCTCCAATGTTTGTTTCTCGGACATTCCATTTAATTCAATCATAAATGTTACAGCTGCATGGTCTGAGATTATAATATTATGGTATTTTGAGTTATAAGTAAATGGGATAAACGTGGAGTCAACTAAAAAATAATCTATTCTTGAGTATGTTTTATGTACCGGTGAATAAAATGAGTATTACCATCCAGTTGGATTTTCAATTCTCCAGACATCCTTAATATTAGTGGTATTAATAAATGAATTTAAAAATACACTTGATTGAGATTTTACTTTTTTTTGCCTTGATGATCTATCTAAATAAGAGTCTAATGTACAATTGAAGTCTCCTCCAATTATTAATTTATATTGTGTAAATTCTGGGATTTTATTAAATGTCTTATTAAAAAACATAGGATTATCAAAATTAGGTCCATATATGTTAAGAAGAATCACTTTTTTCCCGTTTAACTCTCCAACTAATATAATATATCTACCATCTATATCCGCTATTGTTAATGAGTGCGTAAAAGATATTCCTTTACGAATTAATATTGCAACTCCTCTGGACTTGTGTGAAAAAGAGGAATGGTACGATTCAGCACTCTTAATTTCAAGATTTTCGTATACCTTGTTGTGTGTTGTGACTGTTGGCAGACCAATTTCCCTCCAGGGATGAATAAAGTTCTATCGTATCGTAGTATTAGTTGAAAGTGATTTCTCCATGGCCTTGCATTAATAACATGGATAATCAGAAAGTTCAAAACGGTCCTCCCAATATAAAAAAATAGGCAGATGTGATTTATAGAGACTAATAATTCTAAATAAGAGTCTCCCCTAGATAATAAATACAGTGCCATTTATTAACTTTCTGTCTAAATATTACTTTTGGTAATCCACAAACTTAAAAATGCTTTGCAAGTGTGGAATAAATAATATTGTGGCCCAACTGCACAATAATAATACATAGAGCACATTTAACAACTATTTGCTTGGACACTTTGTTAGTAAGGCGTATCTTGCAGCAACTATATAATAATAATAATAATAATAATAAATTTTATTTATGGGCGCCTTTCAAGAGTCTCAAGGACACCTTACAAAATTTAACAAATAGTGTAAAAACATGTAAGCGGAATGAAATAAATAGTAAAGACATCACCAGTACACAAATTAAAGACAGAATTCAATCCGAAAACAAAAATCAAAAACACAATATGAAAGAGAGAGCAGCGGCTGCTAAAACGCGCCAGCATCCACTCTCCCTTCCGGCAGCCATCTTGGACACAGAATAAAATAATCATTTACACACAAAAATCAATCCCCCAACAATGATTACCACTGTGGGGGAAGGCACAATGTCCAGTCCCCAACCCCAGTTCTCCCAAAGTCAGGC
Organism: Malacoraja senta; assembly: GCA_038087875.1. NCBI lineage: Eukaryota > Metazoa > Chordata > Chondrichthyes > Rajiformes > Rajidae > Malacoraja > Malacoraja senta. The sequence continues at coordinate 706,669 of JAXLNO010004246.1, forward strand.
CTATTGAGGCCTCCACAGTTGCCTCTACGGAGGCCCGATATATGCAGAAAACAAGGGCAACTTGACAATATCATAAATTTACATTACTGAAAAACGGCAGCATCTGAAGAAGAAACAAGATGTCATAAATTACCAACTCAAATAATTGATATAGCAGCAATTCATGATTCACTCTTCATAGCATTTAAATTTAACTAATCAGAGGCCTACATTTGAAACTGTTATAATTTGATAGCAGGAATCTATGAACTAGATTTCAACTTTAATATACCTAAAATATAGGTGAGATATTATTGGAGATACAGCTGTGTCAGGCTCAAGGAAGGATATCATCTCGTAAAGTATGACAAGAATCCGGAGCATCTTCTGATTTGGAGCTAGACGATGTAATTGATAAAGATTGGGGTTCCACAGGGTATAAAGCAACATCATTTAAAGAGGACAATACCAGAACTAGAAGTGGGCAAATCTGAATAGTAATCATGCTTAAAGGGTGTAACAAACATCTCGGGTCACGGGTCTTCCCTGGGGTATATATAATGCTGGAAACACCTTTGCCCCTTGTTGTGGTTCTGAGAGCTGTTCTGTGTTAACCTAACAAGCTAAAGATCACTTTGTTTGACAACACGTGTCTCGCTATAATATACTATTTTATTGCCTTACTAATATAGTATATTAGAAATATTAGTCAAGGCACAACTCCAAATTAAAGGCTACAAATGAAAAGGCTTGAAACATTGACATGAGGCAGATAATTGTGGAATAATCATCTTTGCTGATAAATACATTTACATAATGTAATTCGTATTCATCGCCAAACACAATAAAATCTTGGTATGGTAGCTTTCTCTTACCTGTAGATTTGTTCGAGGCTCTTCTCCTGATTTCTGTCACCATCAAGCGTGACACCTGGGCAGCAAATTGCAAGAGATCTGAAAATTTCTCAGTCATAGTGCCAGAGGGAGCATTTCCAAATACCTGAAAGATGGAATAATGAATATATTTCATAAACATAAGATCACGCCTGAATTTTTTGTGCAGTGGCTCAAAGAAGGCTTTGCATAATATACTAGCGATACCTGTGGCAAGGATTTAACCATTCTGGATTTTGATATGCGAATTTGATATATGCCCACCACCGACTTTACAGAACCCTTGGTTCCAGAGTTTTCTGGATTGTCCGTTTTGCTAACTCAGAGGTCACGGCCTCCGAGAGGAGTCAAACTGTACCGGAACAGTACCAGAATGGTCCGCCTAAGCCGCCGAGGGACCGAGATGCCGGCCCGCAAAGTCGGCCTCGGAAATAGGCTATGCGAACAGATCTGCCAGCTCTGACCGAGCTGGAGTTCCAGAGTCCTGGCCGCAGGGGGAAAATTTGACCCGCCAACAGTTGGTTATGGGAACGGATCTGCCAGCTCTGGTTGGGCTGAAGTTCCAAAGCCCCGGCCGCAGGGCGCAAATATGACCTGCCGATTGGCCACGGAAGTCGGTTATGGGAACAGATTGGCCGGCTCTAGCCTTGCTGGAGTTCGAAAGTCCCGGCCACACAGGGCAAATTTGGTCCACCAATTGACCACGGAAGTCCTGATGAGGTCAAGATCAGTCGTTTTACCCAAACCTAGCACCCCATTTTCGGGGAAACCTACAAGGGGAGGGGGGGTTGAGGATATCAAGTACGCTCGTGTAATTTTGCCCAGATTAACGGAGGTGCCGGAAAATCGGTGGTGGACTTGCATTAGGAATCTCTAAACCATCAGTGGTTATGTCAATCAGGCTGAATAGTGAAACATATTTTAAAAAGTTAGATATAACAAAGAGTTTATAAATTACAACCTGCACTCATAAAATTACTCTTCCAGGACACAAGAGACTATTGCACCTCAATCAACATAACTTTAATTAGAAAGAAATGCTCCTACCTTAAATTGAGCTAATCTCACTGATTATTAATTGTTAACAAAACAGTCCTTACAATGTAAGAGCAAGAAATTACTGACAGCAGTCAATATTTCTGTGCTTCGGTAGAATGTTTCAGTTATGTCAGTAAAGTTGATGATTTCACTGTCATTACTATGAGTCAGATTCTGAGCAATTTATAAACTTGCTCAGGCCCCATTCCTTCCTATCTATCTATTCATCATATTTCCATTAAAACGTGCGCGCGCGCGCGTGTGCGTGTGCGTGTGTGTGTGTGTGTGTGTCTTTGAAAGTTATCTCCTCGAAAACCTGATGCCAAAACGGGGAGTTCTTTACATTTTTCAGTAGAGGTTTTCCTTGCGAGTTTAGAAATCCATTCCTCTGTACCTTAGGTACATTATTTTCCTGGCTTTTTAATTACAATTGTTGACCAATGTGACCTTTTAAAAAAAAAATCTGACCACTGCCCAGCTGCTGACGTTACAATAACAGTGACATTTTTACATCTTCTGGTAGAAATTTTCCTTATAATTTCAAAAATCCAATCCTCTATGAATTTGATCAATTTTACTAAAATCTATAACCAAACTGACATTTAAAAAAAATATTAAGGTTGCCCAGCTGCTGGCCTCACAATGCCTTTGCACCTGGCCCAACTGTCTCCAGGCCCCACCGCCCCAGCAAGGCTGCTGGCCCCGCCCGCTGACCTCACAATGCCTTTGCACCTGGCCCCAACTGCTTTGGGGGGGGGGGGTGGTTAGTGTGTGTGACGCGGCAGGCTGCTATCCTGAATTCCATAGAGCTGCCGACAGCTTTCCTGCATGAGACGCGCACGCTTCATTTCCAGAACATTCTGAACGCGTGACGCACGGTTGCATTTCGCTCTCTCTGTCTCTCCCCCCTTCCTCTCCCCCACCCTCCCTCCCCTAAAACCCCTTCCCCCTCACCTCCATCCCACCCCCTCCCTTCCCCCCACCTCTCCCGCTTCCCTTCCCCCCATTTCAGCCCTCCTCTCTCTCCTCCCCTCTCTCTCCTCTCATCTCTCACCCCTCCTCCCCCACCCTCCCCCCCTCACCCACCCTCCTCTCCTCCTCCCCCTTCTCCCTTTGTCTCTTGCCCTTCTGTCTCTGCCCCTTTCTCTCTGTCTCTCCCCATTCTCTCTCTGCCCTCACTGTCTACTCCCCCCCCTCTAGACGTGCCTGCGAGTTGGGGGCTATGCGTCAGTGGATAGGGCGGTTATGGGGTAAAAGGAGCAAATTAATAATATTAATATAATATCAAAGGGGGTAGTTAGCGTGTGTGCGGGGGGGTAGTTAGTGTGTGTGACGCCGCATGCCCCCACCCCCACCCCCGCAACCACACTTTGGGGGAACAGACCCAACGGGTCGGCACTTGGTCTAGTATACTTTTAAAACTGTGTGTGTGTGTGTGTGTGTGTGTGTGTGTGTGTGTGTGGGTGTACGGCATTTTGCCTTTGAAACGTATCTCCTCGAAAACCAGATGCAAAAATGCGGAGATTTTTACAATTTCGGTAGGGATTTAACTTATGAATTCAGATATCCACTCCTCATTAAATTTGGTCATTTATCTCTACACATTCTCAATAAAATTCTTCACAAAACTTATGGTTTTGTTTAAATCAGACCGCTGCCCAACTGCGGACGTAACAATGCCCTTGCTCGCGACACCGCCACCCCCCTCGCCGATCTCGATTCAAGCAGATGCAGTCATCGCACTTTCAATCCCCTCCCCCCCCCCCCCACTCAGTCCTGGACTAATTGTTCAACATTAACATTTAATTTCAGAGAGTTTATAAAATAAATTTCCTGTCTTCATTGACATGTTAGATTAGAAAGGACCCGCTGTTTGTGGGGGCTGGGTGGTTAGTGTGTGTGACGACGCACGCTCCCCCCCCGAACTCCAGAGAGCTGCCTGCAGCTTTGGTGCATGAGACGCGCGCAGCATTTCCCGAACATTCTGAACGCTACAGCGGTTAAAGCGTGCTTGCATTTCGACGATATTCCTCGAATTCTTCACCAACCGTCATTCTGACTTTGCTGTGAAGAGCAACGTCCTGAATTCCATTTCTCTCACGATAAGAATCTGATTCGATTTCATTTCCTTTCTTTTAACTTCAAAACCGTTGCGTTTTTGTGTCTTATAGTTAACTGTTCATTTCATAGACAGCTCTTTTTAATTTTTCAGCCGTTTGTTTTGGAGTAAGACTTCATTTTGAAACAATTGATCTTTCTGTCTCCATTGACTTTATAAATCTTAAAGAGTGCATTTCATTTAAAAGATTAATTTTTTTACGACGCGGAGATAACCGGCTGGCTCCGGGGGTACAGAGAGGATGCGCCGAGGATGCGAGGCAATGGAGCTGAGGCTGACTCTGAGGCCGACGGCTGCTGGGTGACCCCACCCCTCTCCTCCCTCCCTTCTTCCCCCTTCCTTCTCCCCCCTCCCCTCTCTCCCTCTCTTCCCCCCTCCCCTCCCCCCTCCCTCTCTCTCTCTCTCTCTCCCCATCCCCTGCCCCTCCCTCCCCTAAATCCCCTCCACCCTCCCCTACCCCCCTCTCAGCCCCCCTCTCCTCTCTCCTCCCATCTCTCTCTCCCCACCCTCCCTCTCCTCCTCCTCCCTCTGTCTCTGCCCCTCTCTCTCATTCTCTCTCTGCCCATTCTCTGCCCTCCCTCTCTACCCCCCCTCCCTCTCTTAATAATATTAATATAATATCAAGGGGGGGTAGTTAGCGTGTGTGTGGGGGGTGGTTAGTGCGTGTGCCTCCTCTCCCCCCCTTCACCCCCACTCACCCTCTCCCCCCAGGCAGAGCAGAACGACGGCTGTTGCCAGAACCGCAGCCGCAGTTCTCCCGCTGCAATATTTAGTTTTCAGTTTCTGGCAACTGTGCCCGACCGACCTGCTTCAGGGGAGAAGAGATAAGGCGACACAATAGGCGCAATGGTCCTTCCTATAGTGAACCCTGCTGCTGCTCACAGTCTCTGATGGGGCCGCTTTCACAGACTTAACCGTGAGCGGCCCCCGCGTTTAACCAGGGCTCTGGGAACTCGGCATCTATTGGGACGAGGAGGCTTCCAGAGGGAAGGCAGGGACAACTTATAATCGAGCAGCAGAGTGGCTCCGTTAATGGATTCATTCCACAGTGAGTTCAGTTTGGTAACAAGCCCCACTCTCCTCACCCCCCCCTCCCCCCCATCTCTCCCCCCTCACCCCTTCGCTCGTCCCATCCATACCCCCTCTCACCCCTCCCTTCCCCCCACCTCTCCCCCTCCCTTCCCCCCACGTCTCCCCCTCCCTTCCCCCCACCTCTCCCCCTCCCTTCCCACCCTCCCTCTCCTCCACTCCACCCCCTCTCCCTCTGTCTCTTGCCCCTCTCTCTGTCTCTGCCCCTCTCTCTCTCTGTCTCTGCCCCTTCTCTTTCTGCCCTCACTCTCTACCACCCCCCCTCCCTCTCTAGAAGCGCCTGTGAGTTGGGGGCTATGCGTCAGTAGATAGGGCTGTTATGGCGTAAAAGGAGCAAATTAATAATATTAATATCATATCAAGGGGGTAGTTAGCTTGTGTGCGGGGGGGGGGGGGGTAAGTTAGTGTGTGTAACGCCGCATGCTGCCCCCACCTCCCCGCAACCGCACGTGGGGGAACAGACCCAACGGGTCTACACTTGGTCTAGTATACTATTTTTGGCGTGTGTGTGTGTGTGTGTGCGTGCATGTGTGTGTGTGTGCGGCGTGCGTGCGTGTGTGATTTTGCCTTTGAAACGTATCTCCTCGAAAACCAGATGCAAAAAACGTGGAGATTTTTACAATTTGGGTAGGGATTTAACTTATGATTTCAGAAATCCACTCCTCTCTAAATTCGGTTGATTATTTCCCAGATTTTGAATGAAGTTGTTCACAAAATCACTTTTCAAAATTAATCGCCGCTCTCCAGCTGCTGACGTCACAATGCCCACATGCCCACCAATCCAGGCCCACCTGCCTCCTGCCCCCCCCCCCCCACCCCGCCGCTGTGGATTAATGCAGCTGCTGTCAACGCGCATGCGCAGTTTTCCACGAGGTACGTTCGCCCACCCATCCCCCCGTTCTTCAAAAGGCGCAGAAAGATCAAGAAAGTTCTGCAGAACAAAGATTCTACAGCTCAGCTATAGGATCTTTGTTCTGCAGATCTCGGGGTAAGCGGCGTCTCATGCGCTGAACCTTCTCCTCACTGCCGGCGCAGCTCGTGAAGCCCCGCCCCTCCCATCCCCCGCCCGCTCATTCCAGCTGTGGGTTTCCAGAGAGTCAGAAGTCGCTTCTGTCTCTCTCCTCATTTGGCAGCCCACTCACTCGCCCGGCTCCCCTCCACCCCCCTCCTCTTCTCATCTCCTCCCCTCTCCTGCCTCCCTCTCTCCCAATGATCCTATACTGCTATAGGATCTTTGCTCTCTACCCGTCACATGGGACGATCGTCTGTCCCTTCCCCCCCCCCCCCGGCCTGGCCTGGCTCTGTCACGCTGGCGGAAGAGCGTGACGATCGGCTGGTCCCCCCGCTGCTTTTCACCGTCCTCAGATCGCTCCGTGCCTCGCTTGGGCTGCCGCCCACCGCTCTCCTCTCTCTCCCCCCCTCTCTCTCTCCCTCCCTCTCTCACTCTCCCCCCTCTCTCCCCTCTCTCTTCCTCCCTCTCCCTCTCCTTCTTCCCCTCCCCCAACCACCTGCCCTCCCCTAAAACCCCCCTTCACACCCTCCCCTCCCCTCCACCACCCCCTCCCCCTACCCCCTTCCCTCCACCTCCCCCTCCCAACCCCTCTCACCCACCCTCCCTCTCCTCCTCCACTCCACCCCCCTCTCCCTCTGTCTCTTGCCCTTCTGTCTCTGCCTCTGTCTCTCCCCATTCTCGCTTTGCCCTCACTCTCAACCCCCCCCCCTCTCTAGACGCGCCTGCGAGTTGGGGGCTATGCGTCATTGGATAAGGCGGTTATGGAGTAAAAGGAGCAAATTAATAATATTAATATAATATCAAGGGTGGTAGTTAGTGTGTGTGTGGGGTGGTTAGTGAGTTTGACGCCGCATGCCGCCCCGCCCCCGCAAACGCGCGGTGGGGGAACAGACCCAACGGGTCTGCACTTGGTCTAATGCTCCTTAAAAACCACCAAGCCTCATTCCACACTCTTTATAAATTCATCTTGCTATTTTCTGTGCTTACTTTGTAATGTGCAGACATGTGAGAATACGCTGAGTAAAGTTGAAATGACATGCAGCCAGAAGCTCAAGATGGCCGTTGTAGACAGAGCACAGGCGCTCTCCAAAAAAGTCACCTGGCCTATGCTTGGCCTCCCCTACATTACCCCACTAACCTGTCTGCTCTCGCCCCTCTCCACTGCCACATTGAAGCCAAATGCAAAATGGAAGAACTGAACCTCAGATTCTGCTTGCGTACCCTACAGTCCAATGGTATGAACACTGAACTTTCCAATTTAATTTAATCCATTCCCTGTGTTTCCTTCCCACTCTTTTCTCTTCTATAGTTTACTTCTTCACTCCCTTCTATCCTCAATTCCCACTCTCTTGTAACCCTGGGGTCTATATAGGCAAGGTGGGCCAAACGGCCTGTTTTTCATGGTGTAGAGCTCTATGATTACGACTTGTAATAGACAAAAATTCATTCAAGGTTGAAAATAATATTTACTGGTTAAAGCAACACTGCAAAAGTGGCAATGAAACACTTGATATGCATCTCAAAGCTTTTTATTGTGAGTTCCTAGTTTATGTTAAAGGCTCAGATACAAGAGTGCCAAATCTGCAGGTTATAATAAACTAGGAACAATAGCTGTATCAAAGGCAAATAAGAAATTACTAAGGCCACATTACAGATCAGCAGTACAACTGCAATAGCAATTTAATATTACAAACAAGTTCAGCACAATATATAATGAAAGCTAGGCACCTTATGAAAGGCACTTCAGGAAACAGGTAAAAACTGAAGAGAGTTCAGTTTTGGTAGCCTTGACATCTAACATATCAAACCAATATGAAGAGCATCAATCAACCTAATACTCAATATAAAACCAAAAGCTGTAGAGCATTAGCCTGAAAAGATTTTGACTATACAGTACTTAGAATTATCGCAATTACTGTCTCTAGTTCTTGATACAAAAACTGAAGTTAAAGCTAAAGTTCTGGCAACATGTAATTATGCTAAAAAACAGGAGCTAAGAAGAATTAAAAACATTAGATTGTTCAGCCAGGCAAGGAAGCATCTAAAACTATAATGAACAAAGGATAAATGAAAAAACCTCAGAAGAATTTTAGCTGGAATCCTACAATTAATACTTGAATCATGCATGAACAATTAAGTGCCTGCCTATTATTCCACTATGATCTTCCAATCCTCAGTGGTAACATGCAGGACAGATGGAGACAACATACGGTGATGTTAGAATCTTGAGCAAAAAACAAAGCGCTAGAAGATTGTGGGTCAGGTAGCATCTGTAGAGAGAAATGGACAGACATTTCCGGTCAGAACCATTCTTCAACTTGAAAAAAGTCATCCTTGATCCCCAAGACAGATCATGGAGCCTTAGAAACGTTACAACACAAAAATAATTTATTAACTCCATCAAATGTTTCTACCACTTTAAAATCTTAGTTTAATTGAACTTTTTCTTTCAAAACCATAGACACTTCTTTGGATTAAAATAATAGACTTGAGGCCTGAAAACCAATTAGCCTCTGCTGTCTTAAACTCAGAATTAATCCAGATTCTACACAGGAAAACAGGGAATTATAGACCAGTTAGCCTGGCATCAGTGATGGGGAAGATGTTGGAGTCAATTATTAAAGAAGTAATAACAGCGCATTTGGATAGCAGTAAAAGGATTGGTCAGCATGGATTTATGAAGGGGAAATCCTGCTTGACTAATCTTCCGGAACTTTTTGAGGATGTGACAAGTAAAATGGATGAAGGAGAGTTAGTGGATGTAGTGTATCTGGACTTTCATAAAGCCTTCGATAAGGTCCAGATACACTACATCCACTAACTCTCCTTCATCCATTAGTGTGTAAAATTAGAGCACATGGTATTGGGGGTAGGTATTGACATGGATAGAGACATGTTGGCATGTTGGATGGTTGGCAGACAGGAAACAAAGAGCAGGAATAAACGGGTCCCTGTCAGAATGGCAGGCAGTGGCAGTGGCGAGTGGAGTGCTCGCAAGGCTCGGTTCTGGGGGCACAACTATTTACAATATATATTAATGATTTAGATGTTGGAATTAAAAGTAACACGAACAAATTTGCAGATGACACAAAGCTGGTTGGCAGTGTGATCTGCGAAGAGGATGCTAGGAGGTTGCAGGGTGACTTGGACAGGTTGAGTGAGTGGGCAGTTGCATGGCAGATGCAGTATAATGTAGATAAATGTGAGGTTATCCACTTTTGTGGCAAGAACAAGGAGGCAGATAATTATCTCAATGGTGTCAGATTAGGAAAAAGGGAAGTAAAACGAGACCTGGGTGCCCTTGTACACCAGTCACTGAAAGTAAACCATGCAGGTACAGCAGGCAGTGAAGAAAGCTAATGCCATGTTGGCCTTCATAACGCGAGGATTTGAGAATAGGAGTAAAGAGGTCCTTCTGCAGTTGTACAGGGACCTGGTGAGACCACACTGGAGTATTGTGAGCAGTTTTGGTCTCCTAATTGAGGAAGGACATCCTTGCTATTGAGGGAGTGCAGTGTAGGTTCACGAGGTTAATCCCCGGGATGGCAGACTGTCATATGAGGAAAGATTGGAAAGACTGGGCAGGTATTCACTGGAATTTAGAAGGATGAGAGGGTATCTTATAGAAACATATAAAATGCTAAAAGGACTGGACAAGCTAGATGCAGGAAAAATGTTCCCAATGTTGGGGGTAGTCCAGAACCAGGGCCACAGAATAAAGGGGAGGCCATTTAAAACATGAGATGACAAAAAACATTTTCACCCAGAGAGGTGTGAATTTGTGGAAATCTCTGCCACAGAAGGCAGTGGAGGCCAAATCACTGGATGAATTTAAAAGAGAGTTAGATAGAGTCTTGGGGCTCCGGAATCAAGGGTATGGGGAGGCACAACGCGTTACTGATTGTGGATGATCAGCCATGATCACAATAAATGGCGGTGCTGCTCGAAGGGCTGAATGGCCTCTCCTCTGCACCTATTTTCTATGTTTCTAACTGGCTCAGTGCCTGTCGTCGAGCTTATTCTGTATATCCTTTTGCTGGCGAGAGCTATGCAGTCAAACAAAGGGAGAAGACAGCAACTTCCATTATATCCAATAGGAGATGAGATAGAACCACAGCATTCAGATGTTCTGTCAGCCCTGGAGCTCTAATCAATGCCATTGCCATAAACTCCACATCTCATCTCTGAGGAATCCACCGCTCACCTCAGTCTACCCTAACACCAGTGCTCACAGGCAACCTAACCAGATCAAATCTGGAGTGATTTACTGTTGCAAGTGCACCAGCAAGACGCAAGGACTCCACCAGTTCCCAGTATAGCAGTGCCGTCAGTAACACTGTTATATATATTTTAGAGAGGGAGAATAATATATAGATAATAGATATCTATATATAGAATGCCCACAATGGCCCCTTGTAGCTCTGATTCCATTAGCCCCCTTTCTCCGAGAACACATGATGATGTCAAACTGAGGTTCCAGTGTACAATGTTAACAGCTGCTTCTCCGCTGCTTGACTCCTGAACCAATCACCTCTTTCACACCCACTTCCCACAGATGCTGCCATGTACTCTTAACACTACCTAATTTTGTTATTATACTCTAATAATTCTTTGCACTTCAGATTGCACTACAATCACACTATTCTGCAAGAGGGTTTTTTATTTGTCATTGTGTGTATGGTTGGATTCATCATTACTATATGTATACAGTTTATTCTGAGAGCTTCATGTAAACAAGGATGTTTACATGTGTAAATGACAATAAACTAATCAGAATCTAATACAGCATTATATTCTAGTCAGCTGTAACGGCTTGTGATTTGATGGTCACAAATTGTAAAGGACAAATTCTTCGTATACAGCATGGAATCAGGCCCTTTGGCCAAACTCATCCATCAACGAGTAATTATTTGCTGTTGTTAACAAAAAAAAGCGGGCATGTTAACAGATGCCTGTAAAATGGAACAAATCAGAGAAGGAGGAATGACCATTTCAGCTCCTTCAATCAGATCTCCACATCAAAATCATTTATCTCCTTAGATCTATTGCAATTGCAAGATTGTGTCCTTGCTCTTGGTTCTCACACCACCTTTGACTATATTAAGCACTCTCTCAAAACTCCTCTGAAGCTTCTATACTCATGAAATACAAGCTAATGTTAAACAAGGTAATGTTATCTCTTCTCATAATTTAACTTTTTAATCCCAGTATAATATTCTAAATCATAGAAGAATTGATTGCTAACTGAAAGTAATCCACCACAGTAATGGTTCCAACAACAAGGAAAGCACTTTTCAACATCTCATTAATTGAACTATAGAAGAATGCAGGAAAAGTGACCTTTAAATTAAACTAAATGACCTGAATTTCATAATCTGTAGTTAGTTGCCCATGCTAACTGTTAACCAAAAAGAACCACTTATTCAGGTGGTGCCCCTGCAGGAATTTGCTCAAAAACAAAATTTGGCTTGGCAATCCCCAGAAGCATAGCGTCAATATACAGTATTGGATATGCATGCAAATGACGTTAAAAAATTGTGTGTTTGTGCGTACTTGCACCGAAATCCCAAATTTGCAAGCAATTGCATGGAAATGCTAATATTTATGACATTATTCCTCAAAATCTAAACTCATGTATTGCCTTGCTGCAGGTTTCCAAACAAGGACATCTTGACAAATACACAAAGTAAATATTTATAAACATTATGAATGGAATATTAGCTCCAAAAAGCATGCTTTTCTTGAGGAGAAGCAATTATACAAACAGTTTGGATAAAAAGGGCACGTAGGGTACTATATTTGTACTACATAAATGCTACTTAACTCAGCAGTAATTAAAATATTGAAAGTACAGTAATTAAGGAGGCTGTTATTTATAGCCAATTACAGGTTTAAGAGTTTATGTAAATGTCATATTAAGACATACGCATAACACTGCAGGCTTTAAATGACCCATAAAATCCCACTAGTTTGAGATTTGCAAAAGTAAATCAACTCTCCCTGGCAAATATTATCTTCCAAGTGTGAGTGAATTGTTTACTTTGCCAACAACATCTTACTTATTTAGGCCATCCCAAAGCAATGAAGTAAGTGGTCATGCAATCTAATGAATATAGGGACCGTGCTCATAGATACAAGAAAACTAACTGGTCAGCAAAACAAAAGGCATGTATCAATGGGAAAATTCCAATGAGAGTGAGTGAAGAATCTGATTATGAGATAAAGGGCATGTGAAAATGTAGTACAGTAATATACAGACATTTCTGCATTATGGATTATCCATGCAGGAGAAGGGCTGAATAAGATTTGCTGGTGTATGATACATAAGAATCTTACATGCTCTAATTTATGACACTGAAGCTATGAATTATCATAAAGCCACTATGTATGAACCTTTGGGCAGACATACATACAAGCCTCCATCTGAAATCTGTTTCTTTCCATGAATCCAATTCTTTATCCAGTCAGCTATCTCTCCTTGGATCCATGCTATCTCACCTTCGAAAGTAGCCAACCACATTGGAACCTTATCAAATGCTTTGCAAGAAGTGCATATAGACAACATTCATGGCTTTGCCATTGTTAAAC